>CAAKHD010004544.1:2500-15897 GCA_901007705.1 Fistularia tabacaria
GAGCGACTTGGGGTCCCCCCAGAAGAGCTGGACCATGTGGCTGGGGAGAGGGAAGTCTGGGCCTCCCTGCTCTGGCTGCTGCCCCTGCGACCCGATTACGGATAAGTGGCAGAAGATGGATGGATGGATGGATTCTTGTGTATTGTCAGTTTTAGCCGTCTTTCTCTCAGATTATAAGATTATAAGAACCCTGGTAAACTATCATATGGCATTAAATCAAGGCTCAGGGTGGCAATGACGGAGTGAGGGTTTTAATCATATAAAGACAGCACAATTAATTTGCATACACAACCCAGCACTCTGCTGGCTAAACAAAGACATCTCCAAAAAAATGAACTACTATATTTATATAGCAATGAAGACAGACATTCTGACTCATGTTGCCATACTTGCAACCACAAAAATAATAGCAATCCAGTGGAACAGGTGTGTACCATGTCTGCGTAGAAAGAAACTAATTTACATGGACTATAACCCAGTTAAACACAGTTCTTGTTTAACAAAGACAAGGCATGCTGGGAAGCCCCGCACACACACTTCCCAACATGCAACAATATGTATAGCACTGTTAAATGTTTTTTTTTCCAGTTTATAAAACTTGTTCTACAAGCATGTCAAGGTTAAACAATGCAAATCTAAGGGGCAATTGCAAGGGGATTCTGTATCTCAGAGCTACTACATCAGATTGATAGTTCAATGTTAATAGCTGACATTGACTACTAGACCTTTTCCTTCAGGTTTAGCTGAATCTCTTTACAACAACATTTTCATAAGAGCCGTTGAGGGTCATAGAATGATGATTTTTACGTTTACCTGTACATCTTTAAGATTTTGTATCACCTCAGGCATTAAAAAAAAACAAAAAGTACACAGTAACTGTAATAATCGTCGTAGAGAAAACACCAAATGATAATTCTGCACAGACTTTCAAGCCTTGACTTTAAAAGACCGTGCTGGTTGTATTAAGTATTTCCATACTTCATAAAAAATTATATTAAAATCAAATAATTTTGAGTTTGTAGGTGGCGTATGCTTTGACTGCTTATACAGGAGAGTCTGCTGGCTTTTTGTAAGGAGCATTGCACGTCCGTTATGTCCCTCTACTACTTTGGTTCTAAAATGATCTCAAATTTGAAAAAAATATATCGGCTCAGTTTTGTCTTTGTTCTTAAAAAAAAAAAAAAGAAGAAAAAAACAGCAACTCTCCATTTTAGGCTGAAATGAAACATTTGTAATTTCACATTGTCCATACTGATAATACATTAAGTAGCAGCAGATGCGTATGGATCTATCGCAACAGCAGACAGACACTCTTTTAAAAGAGAGAAGCTATCAAATGCAACAGCTGTTTCACTGCTGGCCTCCACTCTCCATTTATAATTAATTTGTCGTGTTTTTATTTATTTATTTATTTTTTTTAACACTGCTTTGCTTGGAAAAGGAGCTACTGGCCAGCCAAATGAGTGTCAAGTGGCACAGGGAAAGTAAAACTTCCCATCGGCCAAAATGTAGAAATGTGTCTTTTTGCATTTGATATTGTATTAAATAGGGAAATTACAAAAATGGACCTCATGAGACCGTGTGGACTTCAAGCTAAATAAAAGCACAAAGACTGTGGTTAAGGGAAAAATAGTATGGATGACTGTTAAATGAATATTTGAAATTAATTTGCTTGGTTTGGTTTGTTATGTTTCTGCTTTAATAACCCATGACAATTAACTACAGTTCAGGACGAAAACAGTACCGAATGAAGTTGGAAAAAAATATTAAAAGGTGGAGTTGAAAAAAAAAAAAAGGAACAAGTGTTGCTAGTTACCACCTGGAGGGTGGGGGGGTTGAAGGAAGGAACACAGAGTTGCTTGAGGCCATTGTGCAGTTTCTTGCTTCATCCTACTTGATTAGAGTCAATGCTTGAGAATGAGCCCACAAACAATACATGGAAACTGGGATGATAGCCAGTGGATGCTGTTTTGAACTGGAAGCACACCTACTGCACATCTTGGCAGGGATTGTTCACTCACGGTCCACGGCTTTCATCTGCTGGACTGTAGTTTTAGTTTTTACCGAGAGCACATGGTGTATACTTTTTGTGTGTGCCTTGTGGAGGGTTTCATCTGTCTGATCATTAATGGTTTGTCTACTGATCCTACATTAGAAAACATAAATTTTCACCCCCTTATTTTAGTGAGGATTATTTCTGACTTGCATTACACTGACACCCATTTTTTGTTTTACACATATACAAAATGTGTGTTTGTGTGTGCATGTGTACTTGCGCACTTGATGCTTAAGTTTAATTCTGTTATAGATTTGAGCCTGCCATTAATGAATGGTATAAAGTGCTAGAATAAAGGGATGTGTTAAGTTGAGCATTTATTATATCTCTCGATCAAAAAAAATAAAAAAAGGTGGTTAAAAAAAAAATCTTTCCAGGTAAAGGCAACTATTCCGTAGTATTTTTAATAACAAATGATCATATTTAGTGGCTTTAATTGATTATGTTATTTGCTATGGGTAAGTGTTGAGTATGTAATAATTGTGTAGGCCTATATTGTCAGTTGTGAGGCATTACAATTTTCACCCACCGTACCAAATCATAGTCAATATATCACTTCAATCTTATGTCAGTTTTGCAGTATTGGGGTGCTACATACCGTAAATTTGAGATGAGATGTACTTTAATGATCCCACGATTGGGAAATTGTTTCAATTTCCTGTGTTGAGCAGAATCAAGGTCCAAATATTTAGCATGTAAGGGAAAAGTTAACAATATGTAATTTCTGGTGGCCTAAATTGAACTATTATTAGAGCTGATATTGGGTCATGAACATATTTTAATTCTTGGTCGGTAGGAGGGTAGTCAGTTTTAAAAAATAAACTGACCGGGAGGAATTGAGCATTTCTGTGTTCAAGAAAGAGCAGCAGACACATGCAGAAATAACCCCGGTAGAAAATATGTTTCAAAAGAGGAATGCAATCATGGAAAAGGTAGAAAGTCGAGCAACTCATATGTGAAAGTTTCCTCACTTTTCCAACAGCACAACCACTTGGGGCGATCGCCTGCTGAATTCATGCTCAGTCAACTTTGGATCAGCAGTCACGTCCGTCCTTTAAAAAATCACCATGCCAAACATGGTTATCAGTTTTCCTTCAGCTGCTGTCTATCAATGTCACACTGGATCAACAATGCAGAACCCTTTCTGACTCTCTGCTCCCCTGCTGCACAGCTGCAATCCCTCCACCTCTACAACCCAACACTTTCTGCACACGATCAGGGTATTGTTAAGACTAGGTTGTGAACTCACGTGATTGGCTTGTGTTTGGGTATTACAGGCACAACAATCATGACATAAAAACACAGAAGTGATAATTATATATATACATATATATGCACACACACACACACACACACACACACACACACACACACACACACACACACACACACACACACACACACACACACACACACACACACACACACACACACGTATCATAAATTACTTTTTCTACCGTTTATATTTTTTTAGAGTAACCCAAAGCTGAGCTTATTAATTTTACTGAATTGTTCTATTCTTGAATTTCCAGGAAGTAGTTCAGGAATACTCTGTTTTGGCAGTCATATTGATTTTTTCTTCAATTACTTTAAAATATATGTATAAGACAAGGCCTTTTCATAGGTAGTGTGAAATTATGTCAAAATTAGAAACAAGGCTATTTTTCTCCGTCTTGAATGCTTTGATTAAATATCATGATCCTTCCTAGGAATTTAGGGAACTATTCATACAATAACACTTTTTTGATGGGGGCAGCTGATTTGTTTAGATGAGTAGGTTCATTCTAAGGTTTAGACAGGGATGTTTAGTAGAGCTTTCATAGATAATAAGGTGCTCACTTTTTTATTAATTGGGCTCCTCCCCTATAGATATTCTACTAGCATTTCTGGTTAGCTCAACTATGTCTACAGGCATTATAGCTCCCCCGGTAACCCCATTTTTGTTCTTAACCCCTGACTGATTCATATCGCTGCCTCAGAAAGGTCTTTGTGTACTTGTCATTCCCCATGGCCTTGAGCTCCTAAAACCTTTCTGCCAAACTCTTCTGGATGCAACTGAAAATCCTCCCCAATTTAAAAGTTTTCAGCACATTTTGGGCACCTGGAAAGCTGTATCTTTGAGCTGGTACGTATTTAGATAAGATAATCCAGAGAATAAGATAATCCTTTATTTGACAAATGAAGGGAAAATTGCATTTGTCTTTTATACCTCATACTACCAGATATTGAGCAACTGCAACAATTTTACAGAATGGCTGGGACAGAACCTTTTGTCAAGGTCAACAAGCATCTTCCAGTCTGAAGCTGCACCTGACATACTGTTTAATGATAGTACTGCAGAGGTTGATGCTGGCTGGTTCTCTCAGACAGGAACCATAACTTAAACAGCTTGGATATCTATGGTTCTGGTCTGGGAGATATAAACATCTATTCTCCCCAGTTTCTGACTTCAGAAATTGGTACATTTTGCAGTCAAGGACCATAATAACCATATACACTACATGGACAGTAAATAGTTTCCTGGCAATAAGGTTATGGTGATGGTGTTAAGGCCCTTGATATTTTGTCTCTCTCTACTGCTGCTACTTGACATAATGACACTTGATTTTCAGTAAGCCTCTGGGAGTGCAGTCAAGAGATTCAACTGCCGTGTCTTTTATTCAACACAGGTCAAGGCAAAAATTACTACATTTCACAATTAGATTGTCTGGAATTTCATACACCATGTTTAGTTCTATCCTAAAACATTGTGGCAAAGCTTGGGTTTGCAATGGGAAGTTAGAGTTGAGGATATTTGATCAGGATAATGCTCTTTATTGGAGGGCCATTGAACACTACAACAAGCAGGAAAACTTCAGTAGTAATTCACAATGTGAGTAGTTAGGCTTATGGTGTCTCCACATTCTACCCTCTATCATGCCAAAATACCAAACAGGTTACTGAATTACAACAGTACTAACATGGAACACCAACACAAACAAATGGGCTTATTAGCATTAGGCTATAGGAGGCTAAAAAAGTTGTTATTGTTACATTAGCAAAAGGATGCTGGGAAGGTTCCTCCGTTCCTTCTGTTTTTCCACTTATTTTTTCCAAAAGTTTTCACTGCGTTTATTTTTTTAGACAGCAATCTTTGCCATGTAGAGAGAGGTTACGAAATTTGCAAATATTGCCAACATCAGTTTGAACACCAGAGTGAAATTTCACCTGGGAATTAATCGATCTTGCTGAAGGGTGAACAAAGAACAACTGTCCTCTCAATGTCCACAAAACCAAGAAGATACAATTTAGGGGGAAAAAAAAATCCCCAAACATTGGTTAACAAGTCGATGTTGCACTGGGATTATTCGAATGCAGCACATGATTGAACCAAAGCTCTTCAAGTGTTTTATGTTCACTGGGTTGAGAGAGATTTCAAATGAGACCGCAGCTTTAATGTTGTTCCACCATGACCTTCTTGGTGCAAGGTATACCTTGGGAGAATGATGTTGCTCTTGTTTCCTTGTAATAAATAGTTGGTTTTAATGATAGTCATTGTCTTCAGAAGGTCATGGTGCAAGCCACTTTTCATGCTCTAATGTAGTCTATTGGAAACTCTGTACGGTTTGCTGAAATTCTCAGTCCTTTCTCGAGAGGAGGTCTGACTCACAGGTTTGTAGTGAAAATGCATTTGAAATAATCTGAAAATCACAAATTTGATAAAATAGATGGATTTTTTCATCCCATTACTCAACTACATAATGACCAAAGGATCATTAAAGACAAGACTCATGCAAGTCACATCCTGGTTGATTTTCAATATTAACTTAAAGTAACAAGTATAACAAATCTTGTTCACCACATGACAAACCATATCCCATGGTTAAACAATCAGGTAATTGGTCAGTAAAATACAGAGTTAACTTCCACTTCTTCTGGTCATACACAAATTAACAAAAATAAATGAATTAAATCAGGTAGGATCGTAATCAAAGTTTATAAACTTGATGGAAGATTTCCTCATATAAATTACAATGATTGACCATTATAGTGTATTGCCATATATCATACTTAGACCATGTTAGAATTACCTTTTTTTTGTATTTTTACCTCCCAGCTTTTCAGAATCCAGATCTATTATGTCTATAATTTGGGTTTGGATGAGGACATGAGAAGACAAATTGATGTTCAGGAATTCAAACCAGCAAATATTTGGCAATGCTGTCTTGTAATGAATGAGAAATTAGTGAGGCAAGGAAACAAAATATTCTTAAATTATTCAACTTGGAATTTTAATCCCAATGAGTAATGAGAAAATGTAAATATGGGCTAAAAAATGATGAAAGCAGCACCAAACAATTTAAATTAAAAGTAAATTCATATTTGAAAATCTAATTAGCAAAGCAGGTACTCAATTCAAATGAGGTTCAAATCTAAAAGACTTTCACCTTCAATGTACCAGCAAAATTCAGACAGTTCTGAAAACATTTCCAGGATGCACACAGATAGGCCAATGCTGTTCCCCGACAAATGATGATATAAATGAATAGGTCTGTTTTAGTGATACACAGGGTTCTTGAAAATGCATGTTATTATCGTTTCTGCTGGAGAAAGGATTGCCTGATGAGCTGCTACTCATTCCAAATGCCTCCATCCACATGACCCAAAAGCATCTGACAAATATTCTTTTCGGACAAACATTGAGTCTTGGCCTGAACAATTCATTAATTTGCTCTGACCTTTCATCATTTAGTGGAATACCAAAGACAAACACCTAATTTAAAAGATAACTAGAATTTTTTTTTATTCTATAATGCATATTCTAAGTAGGAATAATAAATGTTGGAGACAAAATATAAAATTAAAAAAAAAACCTTATTTGTTGCAAATGTCAACTTCAGTGTCACAGTCTAAAAATAATATCTATTGACAAGGTGATAAGTATTACAGATTCATGGAGAAATTCCTGTTCCACATACGGAAAAGTTCCCCTTGATAGCATCAAAATCCAAAGACTCGTATCAAAGTTGAAAATGGCAGCTGGGACAAAAGGCCCATTTTTGTATTCACCCACCCCCACAGTTTCCCCACTCTGCAAGGATGTTTTCTCTGTTTTGCTCAGAGCACAACTCCAATAAAATATGGGCCCCATCATCGCCGAGGCTGACAGGCCAATATACTGGATGCCACTCTCAACGGATGGAAGCCCAGGTGCCTCAACGACCCATAACAATACTCTCCGAAAACACTAAAATCTGAAGGGACGGCACTTTAGAGAGTAGACAATTCTCTTCAAAGCTCTGATTACACTTAACATTAAATCTCAACCTGAGTGTCAGATGAGTTTCCAGTCCTCTCCTGACACAGTGAGACAGCAAGCAGAAAAGAAAAACGGGAATTACTGAGGCAGACTTTCTTAGTGAAGAAAAACAGAAAGAATGCCCACAACTATGCAAATCAGTCAAGTTGCTGTTTTCTATCAATATTTCTTCAAAAGGCCTTAAAGATATGGGACTGCAGATTGAATTAATCAAGGTTAACACACACACACACGCACATATATATTCATACATATATAACTCAATATAAACTCTTATTTTCCAGGGTTCTCATCTAAGGGCAGATTATCTGATGTTACCATTCCAGAGATATAATTATTAAGAATGTGCTACTTTCATGTTACATTGACCTTTATCATCTCTGCGAATGAAAATGCCATAAGTCCATTCAGTCCACTGGGACATTCATGCCAATTTGAAGACATTCTATGAATGTTTATGAAGACATTCACAGGAATGAACGGGAAAACCAGAAATCTCAAGGCCTCCAGCCATGGTTGTCCCTGGTATGGAGGCATTGCTGGCAAAAATACTAACAACAATTTCCATTTTTCTGCAATGCACATGTGCTTCACCATCTCAGTGAAACCACATTGTGTATAAGACTTACCCCTTTAGCTATTCTCAGGTTAAAGCATTCTGCCCATGCCCTTCTCTTTGACAAGAAAGGAACAGGATGTTACTTTGCACTTAATTGCAACTGTCAGCAGCTAACATTACTTCTGAAAGAACAGTAATGTGTGACATGACTACAAACTACACTAATGTCTCCCCTTCTTTTGAAGGACATATGTATGCCCACTAACATTCGGTACAATAAGCGGTGGAGCCAGGCCAGCAGTTGGGAGTGTTGCAGCAGTCGTCAAAACTTATAAAAAACAAATGCTGGGTGTCCCCCAATGTAAAATGGTGAATGCACAGAAGACAACGTGTACTAGTTAATGGTATGTCACAACTGGGAGGGAGAAAATTAGGCGAAATAACTGAACTTAGATCCTTAGAGCTGTAGCACAAACAGCGCAACAACAATGAAACCTGGTTCACATCATTATTTTAGAAAAAGCAGATTAAATTCAATAGTGGCTGGAATGTGATAGCTGAGACTTGTCAAAACAACTTTGAACCCACAAATAAAAATCTGGTGGCTGGTTGGATTTTTCTTCCCTTCATCAACTTTGCTTATGTACATCTTGTCTTTGAAAATAAGCCACAGAGATATAAAAGAATGAATGAAGGGGAATGTGGTCCCAGCACATTCCCTCCAGTGCTACATCATTAACTACTGGGAAGGAGGGAATGGATCTCAGTTCCATTTCTGAATATCACAAACAAGACTCACAAAGCAACTAAATCAAAGGTTTTCAGTTTAGATGGTATCAGTCAATAATGAATGCCACCCCTGCATGAAAGAATTATTGAAGGCCAATATTATCTTAGTTGTTCAGCCTTTTAGGGCTTTACTCATTATACTCATTGTGATGAAACTAAAGGGTACAATAGCACAGCGAACAATGGTATTATAATATACAGGCTATTATACCCTGCTTTTATAGGGTACCACTGTCTCCTCTGATGACCCAAATTGACCATGTTCTGTGCTAAGCAAGGGCTGACAACTTCGTATGACAGCTTAAGCATTTTAACAACCACTGTCCATCTGTGGCATTTCACCCATTAGCACATTTGGTTTTGTGGAAACAACTTAAGTGTGATGACAGATGCCAGCAATTGTTTGGCTTTTGTATGGACAAGACTGATTGAAATATAATCCCAAGAAAGTACCACAACTTTCAAAAAGATGTGAAGCTTTCCACCCGCTCCAGTATAAGAGCAGCAGATGACAAGGTCGATATAGCAGAACTAATGAATGAGTGTATTTCTTTTAAATATGCTGTATTGATGATGCTTGAGTTTGTGACCTTGTTATTACTAGATTTATTCAATAATGCATGCTGTTCTTCATCTTGGTTTTTTGTCCAATTTGCTGGTCAAACAGGCTACCCAGAACTACAGCCATTTTTAAAAAGAGAGACTGATGATCCCTCGTTTGTCACTGGTTGATTGATTTATAGATACGGTTGTTCATCTGGATCCTGTACGAGATGTGTGTCAGTAATGGGGATTACTTAAATTAGTTTAGAGGCATATATTATTTGATAGAAAACTTGCAACGGAGTAATGCAACCATCCTTTTTAAAATAAATTTTAATTTGTCATATGCTTGCTTGTATTGAAATGCATGTCTTTTTAAGAATAAATGTCAATCCTATTTGTTGCATGGAATGAAGTTAAAGTGCAAGATGTTAACATCTTTAACATCGTGTTATTTTCAAATGATAGAAATGATTAAACCAACTTTACATCAACGTGTTCCGCAGCTTTTGGAAATACCATTTTTTCAATCCTCTCCTTTGTGTTACAGTGAAGATCAGCACACAATATATGGTGAGCCCCAAATTTAAACCAAATTTTTCCCAACTGTCCATCCATACCTGTATTGACAGATTTTGTTTTGGTAATTCTTTTGAAGTAGCCTAAAATATTGATCATTTTTCATTATTGCTTTTTATGATATTAATACTCTTAGTATTTTTTGCTTAAATTAGAACTTTATCATAATCTCAAATTATCTGGTTTCTCAAGTTTCTACAGATCATGAAACAATAATATGTAGCTTTTAGTCAGTGATTTTTTTTCCCTTGTACGAGAAAGAAAAAAGAAATTACCATCAAATCAAAGATATTATCTAAAAGTGGCATAAAATTCAAAATCAATTTTCTCCCATAACCACTAATGTTAAAACATTTATTCACATTCAGACTTATCTGTCACATTTTCGATTTCAAAAAAGCAGTATTTCATACAATTTCAGAAGGCCTAAAATCATGAAATGTTAGATGCTATCATATGTTAATACATTAACCTGGTTTAACCTTGATGACAATGAATCAGTTTCTACATTTTAACGAAACAGAACAAATCATTCTGTCAAGGTTTGCAATATTTAGAGTTGAAAGTTGAGATTCATTCAATACCAAGGCTAAGTTCATGCCGATTTTAATGTTGACAACCGCTGAGTGATTGGCCGAGTATGACATGTCAGGGTCATCACGGCCTTTGCTGTGGGCCTTGAAGAAAACCATTTTTTTTGTACATATACATATATTATATATATATATGCGTATTTTCTTTTTGCTTCAAGTCTCCCCAGTTGCCACAAAAACATTTTGTGAAGGAGCAACCATTACCTGGATTAATGAGAACCTTCAAAGTCATGTTTAGTTTTAGTGAGTTATTTTATTTCAGTTTATATACTGCCTTCATGTGTCAATAGTTAAAATATTGAAATAAAAACAACAATTCATTTACAAAACAATTACTTCAGAGTTTTGATATGGGAAGACATGAATTCTTTGCAGCTTATTTTTTGGCAAAGTAGTTGCCTGATGTTAAATTTATAAAATTTGACAGTGGTGGTATTGAATATATTGAAACACTATGTGCAGCTAATGCTGACCCATTACAATATTAATTAACTTATTATGTTGTGTTACTTAAAAATTCTTGTTAAACAAAAACATTAGCACTGTTGACATTCTGAGCTCAGAAAGATACATTTCAACTGGATAGGGACAGAGACTCTGATTAACTTGTGTTGGACAAGCCTCAGCAGAGTTCATGTTGTAGTAAAGAGCTGCAAGACCTTAATTTCATTGAGGAATACAATTGATGGGGTGTCTCAAATAACCCCCACTGGCAGTGAACAATTGGATAAAATAAAATTATCCCAACTCGGCCTCTAATCACCAGCAGGGTTCTTTAGTTCAGTGCAGTGTGCTCCCCAACATGGGGATAACAAAATCAAACCCCATAACTATTTGCACTGGTAACTTTGATGGTGTAGACTGGAAATTCCACTTGGACCATCAAAAATACATTTTCGGAGCATTTGACATTCAGAACACATTTGTATGTTACAAATCTTAACTGCTTTCCTAATATATACTTTGGCAATGGTCTGCATATTCACATCATAAATACATATATAAAATAAAGTTGGATATAGATTATATATCAGGTGGCACACTGGTTAGCACTTTAGCCTCATAGCAAGAGTCCCTGATTCGATTCTGATGGGGGGCCTCCTTTGTGGAGTATGGATGTTCTCTTTAAAGTTGAACATATTTATTGTTTTACTAATATATAAACCATTTTCCATATTTTTCATTTATATGTAATGCAAGTTGCTCAAAGTACAGAGCGTTTCATTGCTAACATATTGGGCTTTTTTTTTTCTTTTTTTTTTTTACTTTCAACAATAGTTATTAGTTCAAAGTAAAGAAAAAGAATGTCCCTCTCACAATGAAAGGTGGGGTAGATTTTCTATGACTTATAATATATCAGATGAACATACATCGATAAGGTTCACAGTGATTGAGGCAAAGTCATCTCTGGTGTGATAGCATATTCTGGGAAATGCCATGCTTCACAGTATTTTTGTGTCTGAAGTGAACCCAACCCACAAATTTCCCCTATGGAGGTCAATAAAGTATTATCTTAACTTTGAGGCAATATCAACTAAGTGTAATGCTGCACACAGCATTAACCTTACATAACTATTTTAATATGTTGGGATTATACAGATACATTTAGAAATTGTCAATGCTGAACCAATATCGGGAATAAAGTTGTTAAACTATTTTGGCTCATGTGGTATATAATGCATTAAAAAAAATGGAGTGTATTATATAATGAATATTGACAACATGTCCGACATATTCCCAGATAGATTTGCTGTCTTAGTGGAACAACTACTGCTTCTGTACCAGACATTCATATCACAGAAAGGCATGTGAATTAGGCTAATCAATGCCAATACATTGGTATGGCAAATGGTTAGCTTTTATTGAATCCAAGGAGTAATTTAGAATAAGTATTTAGCAGGTGGATGTGATGTTTCATTAGCTATTTTTCGGCTGATAATTGAAACATTTAATGGAAATATACTTTACTGGGTATCAACATGTTTTCAGCTCTTTGAACTGTGATTAAATTCAAGTAGAGCTGATCTATTGGAAACTCTGTGGCTAATCACATAGCTTAACCCACTTTGCCTTGACAAGTCCAAATAGCCAGCAGTAAAATAAAAAACATCTGAATACTGGGTCATATTGCAAGAATGTACGATTGCCACTCCTGGGTGTCTTATCTAAAAGATATATAAATAACCTTTCCATTCTGTGTAGAGGAAAAGGATTTTATTTTAAAATCAAAACACTCAGCTCTACTTGATTTTAGACAAGGCCTTCAAACACTTGACCTGCTCAACGTTAAGTCTGATAAAGCATGTTATATTGGCAAAAAAAATAAAAATATCACCCAATGCTCTACATGTGGCCTGTGAAAAGCTGAAAGCTCAGAGTTTAAAAGAACGCTCTTATGAATACTTGTCTTGTGTCTTCATGCAAAATGGTATCAGTGAATGAAATCTTAGGTCACAAAAACAGTAGTAGGAACTCCATGTAAAAAAGGCTCATGTAATAATTTCCTTTACCATAGACTGTAAGATGAATAAAAACTGACAGAGCAAACAACAATGAATACAGTTAGGTATACTGTTGTACCACATTATATATCAAAAGCGAATTTAAATATTGAAGGTCAACTTATTTCTCCCTTTACTGGATGCCAGATAGTTAAGATAGTCAGGGCCTTGAGGTAATGTTTTTATCTAATTTTCTGAATTTAGTTGTGCAATTCAAAACATGTTTTTGTCATCAGAAAGCACAGCATGTGTTGTGCAGCATGCAGAGAAAACCAGGATTTTGGCCAGTCTACAGAGAATATATGCTACTTCAAATTTCCTTCCAATTTTTCTGGGGGAAAAAAAAAAAAAAAAAAAAAAAAAAATGTCTTTGTTTTGAGAAAAAAAAAAAAAATTTAAAACAAAAAAATAAAGCAAAAAAACTGTTGTGGGGGGTTGGGAATGGAAAGTTATTGTTAATATTTATCTTTGTTTAAAA
>CAAKHD010004544.1:15917-41856 GCA_901007705.1 Fistularia tabacaria
AAAGTTTTTTTTCATATTTATCCTTTTTTTAACTCAAAAAAAGCTGCGGGGAGATGGACTTAAAAAGCAGGAATCTAAAAAAAAAAAAAAAAAAAAAAAAAAAATCCCTGTAACAGCCAGAATTGTGTTCTAAAAAAGTGGAACTGCCAGAAAAGCCAAACAGAACAAAATAACACTAACTATCCATTGCTGCTGAGCAACTGAGTTAAAGAAATGAGGCTCTCCAGAAAGAAAAAAAACTAATATATATATATATACATATAAAAAAAAAAAAAATGGAGGTGTGGGAGATTGTCAATTATATCAAGATAGGACAGTCAAAACAATATTTACACTATTAAAAAACAATAGCAATAATCACAGAGGCTTTGCAAAGAAGACCAGAAATCCCCTGTCCCCTAAAAAAGGACACTGCTCTTCTGTCAGTTAGTTGGCTTAACATATGGACCAGGGTCTTTAGAAAGGGGCCACACACCTGATGCTGATGAGTGTTTTTAAAGTCTCCCAGCAGCTCTGCGTCATGGCTGAGTCAGGTAGAATCAAAGGTGAACCCAGAAACAAAAAGAGATCAAGGAGAGTTGAAGGCAGGGCAAGAGGTAATGTTCTAGAACAGGGATCTTGCGAGAAAGGGCGAGACATGCACTTAAACAGGCAGACAATCTGGCGAAGACTGGGGCTACTGCAGGTCCTTTGGTAGTTGGAGTGATTAGAGCAGATAGGTTGCAGGTGTGAAGTGGAAGCACTCCAGTCGTCGCCCAGAGCTTCCTGGAAGCTTCCCCACCGAAAAACCTCAGCTCTATAACCAGCAATCATGACAGTACCCCCCACCCCCACCCCCCGCTGCCTTCCATGGTATGATAAGGGAGGGACGCAAAATACATATGCGAGCCAGGACCGCTCATCTGGACTGTAACCCTCCCAGTCCACCAAGTACTGGAAACCCTTGTGCCCTTTAGTATCCCAGGGCAGCAACCAGTGGCTGAAGAGGTCAGGGAATTGGTGGCATATTCAATCCAACATCGATGTTGGCTCCAAGAGAAAGGATCTCTGGTTACTACGCAGCGAAGTGCGGCCTCCAGCTCC
Organism: Fistularia tabacaria; assembly: GCA_901007705.1. NCBI lineage: Eukaryota > Metazoa > Chordata > Actinopteri > Syngnathiformes > Fistulariidae > Fistularia > Fistularia tabacaria. The sequence continues at coordinate 17,001 of CAAKHD010004544.1, forward strand.
TGGTTCAGTCGCTCCGTCTGGCCATTGAACAGGGGAGGATAAGAGCTCAAGGAAACTTTGCCCCAAGGGCAGTACAGAACGACTTCTAAACCTCTAATATGAACTGAGGACCACAGTCAGATATGATGTCAGAGGGGATGCTGTGGAGCCGGAAGACATGATCAGCTAGAGGGTCAGCTGTTTCTGCAGAGGATGGCAATTTCTCTTGGGGAATGAAAAGAGCAGCCTTAGAAAAACGGTCAATTACAGTGAGTATGACAGTTTTACCCTGGGAGGGAGGTAAGCCAGGAACAAAATCCAGAGAAATTTGGGACCAGGGACCTGAAGTGGCTGCAGATGAACAGGCAGAGGATGATTATTGTCCTTGCTTTTAGCACAGACCTGACCGGCAGAGACATACTACCAGGTATCAGACTCCGACGAAGGCCACCATAAGTAGCGCCGAAGCAATGCGATGGTCAGATGAACGCCAGGGGGACAAGTGAACCTTGAGGAATCGGTAAACTGGAGAACTGCAGAGTGAGCAGGTGATGGGACGTAGCGGCGGTCCGGTTGGCCATTTCCAGGATCCAGATCCAAGGTCAGCTCCTGACGGATCTGATCTCCGACATGCAACCTTACACCCCCCACTTGACAGGTATGTTGTAGGATATGGGTTGTCGTTGGTCTCCCCATCTGGAGCAAACTGCCTGGATAAGGTATCCAGTTCAATGTTACGGGAACCTGGACGATAAGAAACAGAGGGCAAAACGACAAAAAAATAAGGACCAGTGGGCTTGACAGGAGTTCAATCTCTTAGCGGTTTGTAGGTAGGAGAGGTTTTTATGGTCAGTCCACACCAGAAAGAATTGTTGAAAAGCACACTTGCTCACTTCACCAGAGAATTGATCAGGAAATGGAAAGACTGCATCTCGGCAGACCAGTTCCTGGTCAGACACCTGGCCAGGGACCTAGAATAGTGTTCTCATTGTAAATACATATATATACTCAATAAGATGAACACACAATAAAAACACTTCTTGTTTGCACAATTCGATATAAGTAAGTCAATATTAATGTTTTCCATGTATACTTGACTTGGTGTGTAGAATGTCAACATAGAAAGAATACACACAGAAGAGGTGAGGAAGGCACAATGCATTTGGGCTATTCTGGATTTATGCGGAATAAGAGACAAAAATTTACTGCTCAACTCAAACAAAAATATGACCTTCATGGGCAGCTGACTCTAAAACTTTTTGCCAAGTGAAGGAAGGATCTGTAGTGTAAACAAAAAATCCCAACACAGATAGCAAAATTATGTCTGAGTGTCCATTTAAAAGTTACTTTGTGGATTTTATGAGTGCCTGTGCTTCAAAAAGGCACGCTACAATGGATAGCAATACTATTTCAATATTGCTGAATGAAACATTGTCATGACTGGAGCCTATTACGAAAGCATATAAAAGAAGAAGCAAATAAAATAAATATAAACATCAAAATACAGGCAAAGCAAATGTTAGTGAGGCCAATAAAACATCAAAATGATAATGAAGTCAACAGAACATTTGATGGGGAGGGAAAACTATGAAAACTATATTTGCACAGTGGCCAAAGCAAAGAGAATAAAATGTGCAGACTAATCTGAGCTTAAATCTCTGCGAATGAAGACCAATTTTAATGATATGTAATTAAGGCCTAAACAAATTTTCCCCACTGGATGCGATTAATGGTGAACTTATTACAGGCTATGGCACCCAAGGGGGTAATACATTCATACTAATCTCATGGTTGTCAGCCTCAGGGTTTCTCTGCTATTGAAATGTCTTCATATTAAGGGCAAGGGCAGACAGGAGGTAGAAACCCTAGAGAATAGAAATTAGAGGTAGGATAAATTCCCTGTTTTCCCGCTTACAAAATTGAAACAATGACAAACAAGAAAAACACAAGAATGTGAAAAGGCAGCATTTTATCCTTAAAATTACCACCACTAGATACCAACTGCAATAAAGAAAATTATCTTTTGCTTTGATATTCACAGAAAACAAAAAGGTAATGCCAAATAATTAAACAGGTAGGAGGAAAATATATTACATACATTGTGTTGGACACTGAGAGTCATGGCCTTTCAACCCACAAGACTGACAGCTGGGGCGCGTGGTTTAAGCCGGGGGTATAAATGCACCCGGAAGTGCACTGTGTTCTGTTGTATTGTTGGTGGTCATGATTAAAGTTAAACTATTCCACGACTCCAAGGCTCCATCATCGATTATTTCTTGCTGAGCACCACACTGGTGAACCCGGCGTGGCGCACCCTTCTGGGATATCAGAAACTACTCTCTCGACCCCTGGAACCCGACCGACGCACGCAAATACCTGCACAATGTCATCGTCAGATAGGTCCAGAAGGGTGCTTATCCTGCAGGTGCTACAATGGGGGCGCTAACCCTTGCTTTTATATCAAACGGCTTGGCCGGACACCGCATCGCGGGACCAAGAAGAGAGCAGAGCTCCTTCTTCACTCCGAGAAGGAGTAGATCGTTGGCATGCTCGCGCCTGCACCTGAAGCACTTGCGATCTTGCCAAACTCTGGGTGTCAAGCCACTGGCGACTGCCGGGGTTTGGCAGAGGAAGCTGATCGTGTCCTGCTGGCAACCAAGCAGTTCAACATCCAGAGTGTGGCGCCGTAGCCCCCGTGGACGGTGCCAGGGGTCACGGCCCCCCACAGCCCCCGCAGAGGACATGTTTGGTAGGACCCAGTTTGGTAGCGTCGATGACCGCTGCATCTTATGACGCCATGGGTACCATGGTTGAACAGCGGGTGGTGAATGCGTGCCAAAACCTTACATTTTTCAGACACAAACTCCAGGATAACGACCGAAAGTGTAGCGTGTTTGACCTGGAGTTATTGGTCCTGTATTTGGCTACTCGTAGTTTCTGTTTTCTTCTGGAAGGCCGCTTGTTCATGGCGTATGTGTATCGCAAGCCGTTAACGTCCAAAGTGAGCCGTGGTCCACCCACCAGCAGCGATACCTTGCGGCCATTTCTGAGTTTACGACAGACATTCGACATGTGGCAAGGAAGTGCAACCCAGTTGCAGATTGCCTGTCGCATGTGTTTGCGTGCCCCCTGCATGTTGGGATGGAGTTCTAGGCTATGGCCGCCAACCAGCCCGGTGGCCCGGACGTTCTCGCCCTGAAGTCGGTTCACATGGACCTCAAGCTGGAGGAGGTAGTGATGCAGGAAGGTGGCCCTCCCCCCTGTGTGATGTCTCTACTGGCCGTCCCCGCCCTGTGGTCCCGGCGACCTGGTGTTGGCGTGTTCTTAACTTGGTGTACTCCCTCTCGCATCTGAGCGTTGGTGAAAACGGTGAGTGCTAAGTTTGTCTGGCCTGGCATTCGTAAGGATATCAAGGAGTGGGCAGCGGTGGGTGTGGTGTGCTGCCGGGCTGAGATTCACCGGCATTTGGGGGCGGCCCTCGAGCTGTTTTGACGATGTACATGTCGACCTGGTAGGCCCTCTGCCTCCTTCGCAGGGTTTTACGCACCTGCTCACCAGGGTTGATCAGACCACCAGGTGACCGGAGGTCATTCTGCAGTCCTCCACGAGAACCTCGGACTTGTCCAGGGCTTTTTTCTCTTCCTGGCCCACCTGCTTCGGCACTCTGTCCGACATTACTTCGGACAGGGGTCCGCAGTTTGTATCGGCGCTCTGGTTGGCACTGGCTGGGTCATTGGGGCCTATGGTACACTTTACAATGGCTTACCACCCTAATGCTAACAGCTTGTGTGAACGACTGTTATATTCCCTCAAAGCAGCACTGTGAGCCGCGCTGTCAGACGGCAACTGGGTGGACTGTTTACCTTGGCCTTTACTGGGGCTGTGTTCCGCCCCAAAGGACAACCTAAGCGCATCGGTGAGCTGGTTTTTGGGCAGCGGCTGAGGGTCCCAGGAGAGTTCTTGCCTGAGAGATCCGCTCCCCCACCCTGTCCAACCCTTGGTTCCCAGGTCCCATTCACCACTGTTTCCCACGATCTTCTTGACTTTGTGTTTGTGCGGCATGACGCTCACCGCTCGCCTGTACGATGTACGATGGGCCATACCGGGTCCCTTGAGGTGGGTGCGAAGAGTTTCGTGCTGGACGTGGGCAGCATAGGGACGGGGGGGAGACTGTGTGGTGTGCACCGAAAGGCGTGGCCTCTCACCCCACGGGACTAGGGACTGGGGGGCATGGTTTAAGTTGGGGGTATGCATATGCGTCGTGGAAGTGCACTGTGTTTGGTTGTTTTGTTGGTGCTCATAATTAAATCATAAAAAAATCAGAGGACAGAGAGCAACACATCCAACAGGGCTTGCATGTTAAGAAGTGCATTCCATTTAATGATTATATATCATTTGTGAATGACAAATCACCACTTTTGGCATTGTGGTTACATTAATTGCTTGCAAACAGCTCCATTACTGCAGCTGGGCGGAGTTAAAAGCAGGCAAATAAAGAATGCCTCTCAAATCATTGGGCTGCAGACAAACAGGAGACAGTAAATTTATCACATTTATCATCCTATATGGTGATATCTTTTTAAACTGATATCACATCCATCCATCTATCTTCTTCCACTTATCTGGGGTCAGGTCGCTTGGGCAACTGCTTAAGCAGAAAGGCCCAGACTTCTCTCTCCCTAGCCACTTCTCTCAGCTCTTTTGGGAGAATCCTGAGGCATTTCCAGGCCAACATAGAGACATAGTCCCTCCAGCGTGTCCTGGGTCCTTCCCGGGGCCCTCTTCCAGTGGAATGCGCCCAGAAACAACCTCATCAGGAAGGAATTCAGGAGGCATCATGACCATATGCCCAAATCATCTCATCTGGTTCGTCTTGATGCAGAGGAGCAACGGCATTCTGAGCCCCTCCCAGATGACCAAGCTTCTCACCCTATCTCTAAGGGAGAGCCCAGACACCCTGTGGAGCAAACTAATTTCAGCCAGCTGTAAGTGTGATCTTGTCTTTTCAGCTACTACCTGCGGCTCATGACCATAGATGTGGGCAACATCATAGATTACTCAGTAAATTGAGAGCTTCACCTTTTGGTTCAGGTGCTTCTGTAGCACGACAGGATGATGCACAGTCTGCATCAAACTCAAGCTCCATTTTTTTCTCTCACTTTTGCGCAAGACCCTAAGATACTTGAACACTTCAACTTGCGGTACAATCTTATCCCCAAGCTGGAGAGGGCACTTCACCTTTTTCCAGCTGAGGACCACAACCCCAGACTTGGAGGAGCTGACTTACATCCTAGATGCTTTGCATTCTACTGTGAACCAAAGAGAGTTGGTGATCACATTCAGATGAAGTAAACAGAACCTTTTCTTTTCAGAACCTTTTCTTCTCCAAAAAGCAGTCACCCAGTGTCTGGGGCCACCAAACAGGATCCCCTCAACACCAAGCTGTGCCTAGAAATCTTGTCCATTGAGTTTATGAACAGAATTGGTGATCAAGAGTAGCCCCCGAAGTGTCCAATTTTCGCTGGAAAACAAATCAAACCTTTTGTCATCAATACGGATCAAGCTCTGACTGGAGCGCCAAATACAGGGCTCCCTGAGGGACACAGTTAAATGCCTTCTCCAAGTCTGCAAAGAAAATGCAAACTGGTTGAGCAAACTCCCATGTGCCCTTCAGGGGTACAAAGCTGGTGCTGCTGGGGGCAAAGAGCTGGCCTACCTTTATGCAACCAGGACAAAAGAAAAAAAAACACAATGATAGTCTAACAATCCAGAGGCACTGTCCTTGACATCCACCTGATGTTTCATAGGTGTGTCACGCCAAGCTAGCCCCACAAAATCCAGAGTGTTGAGGAATTCAGAGTGGATCATGGAGCCCTGCCACTGAGGAGCTTTTTTCGCTGCCTTGGCAACTTGAGCCCCAGAGAAAAGAGGGCCAAAACACACTGTCACCTTAAAGCCATCTGCAAGCCACTCACCATGACCTAACTTTACTCCTCCCATGCAAGAGTTTTTACCTCAGTGACCACCAAAGCCTGGTTCTGTTCAGCTGGCAAGTAGCTGACAGCTGCCCCTGGGGCCCAAAGGCCAAAATCATCCATAAGGACTCCTTTGGTGTTCACCAATGGGCCTGGGGGTTACCCCAATGACAGGCATTGACTTGCAGCCACAGCTTCAGTCTGTTGCCTCAACAATGGAGGTGTGATGTATCATCTCATATCATGTATAATTGCAAAGGACTAATCATTTTCAGTCAGTAGTGCATAGTGTTTTGTTGGCTATTTTTGCACAGGAATTCCCTGCTATGTTCTCAGATTTCATTTGATTTTGACCCAGCTTGTGAATTCCAGGGTGGAAGCGGATGCTTCAAAACTTCCAATGCTTGTATAAACACTGTCATCTACACTAGCCCTGTCCCCGTCCCCCACAAAACATCATGTAGATAATGGTAATTTAAAACAATAGCTCAGTTGAGTAAGTACCTCAGTAATTACAGAGCTTACAGTGTTGAATACAACCTGGCCAATTAACCTTGTGGAGATTTCTGTAAATGTTTCCTCCTGCTCAATCAACATTAGCACAATCCCCTTCATGCACCCTGTTGTTGTTTGCATTATTGTAAGAAATGCTCTGTAACCAACCAAGACTAATTCTTCCTGTATTATCAACAAAGAAATTGCTCAACAGTTCAGAACGAAGACATGGGAATGCATGTGGGTTACTTGGCCTCCCAGACTTCAAAGTAATGGAGTAAATTGCTTTCAGACTGGGTGTACATCATTACACATAGAAAGTTAAAATACTGGATAGATGACATGAAAGTGTATATGCTTACTTAAAGAATTTGTCTGTGCCACAATAACCTATGAAATATCAGTGTACATGAGGCTTTCCATTTGTGTATCAATGGTCTGTTACACTTACAACCATTCTTTCTTTTACGTTTGGATGTTGAGTCTGGGCTTAAAATGGGGAAATCCTGGGACAGTTTTCCTATAACAGGAAACATACAAAACAGTGTAATGGATTCAAACCATCTGTTGATGGCTTTATGTATATTCTGCATGTAATTCTTGGGACGTGCCGGAAAGATACAATACTTTCTCCCCTAACTTGCCTTGCAAAAGCTTTGGATTAAAACGACAAAATTTAAAATTTAGACATTTTTGAAAAGAAATGAAAGGTTGTGAATCTCAGTAGGTGATTTATTTCTGATATATGTCTGCATTTATTTATTCAGTTGTGTGTATGTGTGTGTGTGTGTTTGTGTGTGTGTCCGTGTGTGCAAGCATCTCAGATGTCAGTTTAACATGTCTGGGGGAACTCCAAAAACTTAACAATGGGGTTCCCCTCCAAAACTGCCGCCTGTGATTCTTCCAAGTCATATTATTAGAAAGTTTCTAAAAACATAAGCTTTAAGCCCATAGTTGCGAAAGGATCAAACGAATAAAAAGAGGCAGAGTAGGCAATGGTTTTTAGAAAAATCAAGTGGAACCTTCGGAGGTTTTACTACAATTCTACAACAGCTTGATCGTTGGATGAGGGAACATGCTGGCTTTTCCATCCCTAATGTGTTTTTCAAGGCCTTTTTGATAGACCTTCATCTGTGTCAAATTACGCTCACAAAAGCAGTAGTGGTAGCTTTATTGTATTTGAGATGGAGGTTTACTTGCCAAAACACTTTGCATATTCCCACAAGCTTGTTGAACGCAGCAGCCGATGCAAGCCCAATCAGAAAACACCTAATAACATTTGCTGACAGTAATCAGATGGATATGTTGCAATCACTGCCACACAGCAAGAGTCCTGCTAGCAGGAAACCGCATGCGTTACAGCTATCTCGCAGCAAGAAGCTCACTCTCTACCGTCAAAATCAATGTTTTTTGACTCACCTATTAATAAACACGGCCAATTAAGTTGTAGACAGTATTTTCCAACACTGACTCAAGTTGCTCTTAAACAGTACCCTTGCAATGCCACTGTGTTGACACATGGCAGAGGGACTACAAGGACATCTATTAATTTGCTTAACGTACACATTTAGGCACAAGTATTCTGGTGAAACAACCGCCTGCTTAATCAAAATATCAATTTGCTGGACACATATTTAGCTTTAAAGAAAGTTTAAAAGTTATTCTCGGTCCTTAAAAACTACAATGAACCTTTACCTTTTTTTTTCCACAATACTATGGGAAAACAGTAACAAGTTGAGTTAGAAAAAAAAATCTTGAAAATAATCTTTAGTTGCACAAACAACTGGTTTGGAGCAGTTCAAAAAAGGCTCACGCCTCAAACTGATGTGTATATTGATACTGTATGGTAAGAAAAAGGAAATACTTTCTTCCTTTTTAAAGCATAGAGGGGATGTTGGTTGACTTTGATAACATGCTTTCATTTGTAGCTAATGGAATGAGACATGTGCATTATTTGGTCGAAACTGTTGTATCTAAGCGATAAACTTTCTTAATGTTATATAAGAAGCTCAGCTGTTTTTTTGCACTACTCATGGGAACAAGCTCATATGGATGGTATGAATTTTCTGAACATCAAGATATTTGTAAGGTGGAGCTGACATATACATAATTTTGGTTTTCCCCCAAAAGGAGCTCTCTATTTTTCATTTCTCAACAATTGTATTGCAAACATCCATTCATGCATCTTCTTCCGCTTATCTGTGTTCATGTCGTGGGGGCAGCTGCCGGAGCAGGAAGGCCCAGACTTTCTTCTCCCCAGCCACATGGTCCAGTTCTTCTGAGGGGACCCCAAGGTGCTCCCAGGCCGGCTTCAAGACATAGTATCTCCAGCGTGTCCTGGGTCTTCCCCGTAGCCTCCTCCCAGATGGACATGCCTGGAATACCTCCCATGGGAGGGGTCCAGGAGTCATCCTGACCAGATGCTTGAGCCACCTCATCTGACTCCTCTCTATGCGGAGGAGCAGTGGCTCTACTTTGAGTTCCACCCGGATGGCCGAACTTCTCACCCTATTTCTAAGGGAGAATCCGGCCACCCTGCTGAGAAAACTCATTTCGGCCGCTTGTATCCGTGATCTCGTTCTTTCGGTCACTACCCACAACACTTGACCATAGTTAAGGGCAGGAACGTAGATCGACTGGTAAATTGAGAGCTTTGCCTTCTGGCTCAGCTCCTTCTTAACCATGACGGACCAGTACGGAGTCTGCATGACTGATGCTACACCGATCTGCCTGTCGATTTCCTGCTCCATCCTTCCCCCACGCGTGAACAAGACCCCGAGATACTTGAACTCCTCCACTTGGGGCAGGACCTCTTGCCCGACCTGGAGTGGGCACTCCACCTGTTTCCAGCAGAGCACCATGATCTCAGATTTGGAGGTGCTGATCCTCATTCCGGCCGCCTCAACTTTGAGAGCTGGAGATCATGGCCTGACGGATCCAACAGGACTACATCATCTGCAAAAAGCAAAGACTTGATGAACAGAACCGGTGAAAAAGGGCGGCCCTGGTGGAGTCCAACTCTCACCGGAAACTGGTCCGACTTAAAACTGGCAATGCAGACGAACGACCCGTGTTACAGGGTCAGGTACCCCATGCTCCCAGAGCACCCCCCACAGGATTCCCAGCGGGACATGGTTGAATGCTTTCCAAGTTCACAAAACACATGTAGACTGGTTGGGAAAACTCCCATGCCCCCTCGAGAACCCTGCTGAGGGTATAGAGCTCACTGGTATAGAGGTCCACTGTTCCACGACCAGGACGAAAACCACACTGCCCCCCCTGAATCCGAGATTCAACGACCCGGCGGACCCTCCTCTCCAGCACCACTGAATAGACCTTGCCAGGGAGGCTGAAGAGTGTGATTCCCCTGTTGTTGGAGCACAACCTCCGATTCCCCTTTTTAAAAAGGGGGACGACCACCCCAGTCTGCCAGTCTCGCGGCACTGTCCCCGATGTCCACGAAATGCTGCAGAGGCATGTCAGCCAGGACAGCCCTACAGCATCCAGAGCTTTGAGGAACCCAGGGCGGACCTCATCCACCCCCAGGGCCCTGCGACTGAAGAGCTTTTTGACTACTTCAGCAACAGCCCTGGAAATAGGCGGATCCCCCCCCTCCCCCCAGGGTCCCCTGGCTCTGCTTCCTCATTGGAAGGCATTTCAACGGGATTGAGAAGGTCTGAGAAGTATTCAAGCCATCGATCTACAACGTCCCGCATTGAGGTCAGCAGCGCCCCGCTCCCACTGTACACAATGTTGACGAAGCACTGCTTTGCCCTCCGAGATGTCGGATGTTGGACCAGAATCTCCTCGAAGCCCACCGAAAGTCATTCTCCATGGCCTTCCCGTAATCCTCCCACCCCCCAGTTTTTGCTTCGGTGACTGCCGTAGCCGCATACTTGGCCTGCCGGTACCTGTCAGCTGCCAACAGAGTCCTGCAGGCCAAAAAGGCCCGAAAGGACTCCTTCTTCAGTTTGACAGCATCCCTCACCGCTGGGGTCCACCAGCAGATTCGAGGGTTGCCGCCCCGCAGGCGCCTAACGCCGCAACTCTTCATTACGCCGTAACTCTGCATTACCGCCCCTATGGAAGCGCTGAACTGTATTTTAAACATTTTATAGCATTTATATTCAAGCTGCTACCAACTGAGATCATCAAAATAAGTTTCCCCTCAGGGAAGAATAAGGTCATTCTTATCTTATCTAATCAGATCAAAAGGATCAGTCTGATGTATTATCTTGAGGAATCGATTTTGGCACCAGAGAGAGCAGAAGCAGCATAAACAGTGGTGCTACATTCTATGCAAAATTCTTTGCAAAAGATAATGCTTGCTGATATCTGGTCTCACCCTCCCCCAAAAGATGGGCAAATTTGAAAAGGATCTGCTTTTTTGTGATTCTGAAGGAACCTATACTGCCATTTATTCCAGAATATCAAGACATCTGACTTCATGAATGTTTCATTATGTTGTGAAGTTTCTTCCACAGAGGTGAATTGAGAAAAAATGTTCGGTCTTGTATGGGCCTAGCCCAACAAGAAAGATGACGAATGCAAACATCAGGGGAGTTTGGGATAAAGCAGTTGCTCTTTCATGCGTCATTGATTCACAACTATCTGTACGAAGTTTTATTACAGTACAAGATGTGAACGACAATCACATTCTCCTTCTTGACTCCCTTATAAGTCACCTGAAATATATATGCTTATTTCCACCAAGTCGATGGTGGCAATAAACATTCACAACTATTGACAAATGTTAAAGGAACTAAAAAAAAATTTGTCTTTTCCTTCTGGGAAGTGAATTCATTAGTATATCTCATATCATCCTTTCTTGGAGAAATATCAAGTATTTGCATATTTTCTGAAGCTTAACTCATCATTATCAACTTCAGAGCTGATATGAAGGTGAAGAGTAGTAAAATATCTTGATCAGAGCACCAAAATACTTTTTTGTGAGAACACTCCCGGATGGCCATATGATGCCCCGGTGCTGACGTTGCCTTGGAAAGGAACTACGTTTTTAAGTCCTGTGAACCTAAACATGAGATGGGGGAAACAAATGTTATTTTTACAGCATTTTGTAAAATTTTCAAAGACTAGGCTCAAAGACATTTCCTAGGCAAATGCTTTCATGAATAAACTTCGCCTTCTTAAATAAACTCAGTGTTATTGGAAATGGCATGGCTCAGGACATGGAGGGGTCATCTGATTACATAAAAAATGTTTTGGGTTGTTAGCAGTAGATCCTCAGATGGTGACAGAGGGATTTGGTTCAAAGAAGATGCTGTAAACATTTTCTTGTATATAATTCTGGGCAGATTAAAAAGTGCTGCATTGGTTGAGTTGAGGTTAGCTTGTTCTTGCAGCAATATTCTTTTCTTCAGGGGTTTCTCAGAAAGTAGTCGTCATTTTCTGTATCCATTTTATTGTTGGCATATAAATGTATGTTATGTCAAAAGCAATGAGACCATTCTTGACGAAAGTGTCCCCAAAGCAGTCACATTACTATACTCAAGTTTAGTGTCCAATCATAGTATGAGGGCCTGAAGGTCTATTGAGAAATAATCAACCATTAGAAATTCCCTTTTTCCGCCATCAAAGAAAGGTAAATTTCCAGAGATTGTTTATGAACTGTAGTTTTTGTCACAAAACAATATACGCTATTAATAAAAATCAAGTTGCATTGTTTTAACACTTGTAAACTGATTGATCAGGTAAATTGATTATAAAAGTAATAAAATTGACAGTAATGTGACTGAAATCATAACAATAAAAGCTCTGAAAACATAATTAAATAAATAATTAAATAATAAAAGTCAGGGTGAAAACTTTCACTCAAGTCAATGAACAGGACGTTATTATTTACTATGTGCGTGGGTGTTCTAATTCTCCCCACTCCCCACCACCACCACCACCACCACCACCAAAAAGGACCAAAAAAAGGAATACATTTAAAGTTCTAGGTGCAGGCCAATCAAGTGATTGGCAGCAAACTGCTGCAAATGCTCAGTGATTTCACTGTTGTGCCTTGGGACATTGGGTACACATATGTAACAGCTGTATTGTAGAAGACAATGACAGTACCACAAAGGGCACAGAAACATGGCCACATAGTTGTGGTGGCCGGAATCACAGTAGAATGACCATCAGTTGTCGGTTTTCACATTCTTTAACAATTGCATATGGTAAAAAAAAGACTGTAGGGCCATACAAATTATTGCAATGTAAATATTTTCTAAAATGGTAAGGGTGACATAGGCCATCATTTAGTGAAGTCTTAGCTGGGGGAGGGGTCTTTTTACACCAGAGCTCAAATTTGAAGAGGGTACCAAAAGTATAACTATGGTTGTCAGTCGCTCAACTGAAAGACAGGCACAAGTCAAGAATACCATCAGGCTAGTTAAAGAAACATGTTTCATAAACAGCTGATATCTCTTTTCTTGCTTGACAGAAAAAAAATGCCAAAATGTTGTAAAGTCAACAGAGAGGTCTGTTAGTTGGGAAAACACTGTTTGGTCTTTGAGATATATTTCATTATATTTATTAATTCTCGTTCTCAAATATATGAAAATGTCCTTGTACCAAATTTCTCTTATTTCAAAGATAAAGTCACAGATTAAAATCTTAATGATGCTGTATCCGTAGTCATAGAATTTATTTTTATCCACATTTCTAGCAAAGGTAGATTCATCGATCTTGCAGATATTGTTTTTTTTGAGGGGGGATGGTTCTGTGGCTACTTAAATAAATAAATATTTGATAAAGTAATGCAAAAATTAGATGAATGCAAGCTAAAGTTCTCATGAATTTTAGACTAAAATGCTCTTGGATATCTTGCTACTCTCCACACCCTCAGACCCAAAGGTTTCTGTTTACTTGCCTGGTGGAAATGCTGACAAAAATATCAGTATAAATATTTCAGTTCAAATACCTCTGCATGAGTCCACATAACAGTGCAATAGTTAGCACTGTTGCCTCACATCGTGAAGGTTCCAAGGTTGATTCTAGTGGCTGCCTGGGGCCTTCCTGTTCAGAGGTTGCATTTTCTCCCATTGCCTGTGTTGATTCTCTGGTCTCCTTGCACAGATCAAAAAACACAAGAAGGTAAGTGCAGGTTGTCTGTCATTGTGAATTTGGGTTTGAATAGTTGTATTGCTCAATATGGAGCCCTATAATTGCATGGTTGAACATAATCGTCCCACCACTAACATGACAACCACCACACTCCAGTGGGCCTGTGTGGAAGAAAAGTGCATGAGATAAAGAATGACAGAATAATCTTACACGATGTGCTGTGACAGGCCCAATGCACATATTTTTCTCAGGCACGCTATAGAATCATACAAATGTTCCAGACAATAGCAACAAATAGCAGCAAAAGGACAAAGACCAATTTCATTGTGGAAAAGACTCAGTCCCAACCCTGAAAACTACTCTTTGATAAGAACCGGCACCAGATTTATCAGATAATCAAATCCCAAACCAATATCAAACAACAATTTAATTCTCAAAATGATCAAAGACCCGATATCTTATCAAAGATCTACATTTTCAGCGAGCCTCGAGTAACATCAACTCAAATGTACTGGAACTAAATGAGCAGAATGAATTCATGATTGAATGGAGTGAAGCATACAATCGGATCTAAAAATTGTACCTTATTGATGGTGGGAAAAAATGATCACACAATCTTTCAATTCATAGAATTGATTGGCTTATAATCAGTGGCAAAACAAGGCATGTTATCATCTCAAACACAACAATGGTTGCTCATTTTCAAACATATTCAGCTGAGCAAATACATGACTCCAAATTCGAATTCCCCAGCAATAGTCCACAACAAATGTAAACCTGAATGATAATAAATAGCCAGTGCTATTCATTGCCACTCAGTGCTATTCTGAATTCCTGGTTCTGCTGTTTTTTGTTTTTTTTCTTAAAAGTGTATATCATTCCACAGCGGTCCCATGCTGACCCTTAAGCAGCTAAACCTTTCTGTTTTTTAGTCAACATTTCTCATTTCATTACATAACAGGGGCCTCAGTAATTGAATGAACAAATTATCATCTCTCCATCACACATTTTTGTAAACAAATGAAAAAGATTTTGGTTTTTTTGCAGTTACAAAAAGAAATAAAACATTCCAATGTAATTTGAACAACAGATACTTTGTCCCATTTTTTTCGTCTAGGGGACTACAAACAATGGGTGGTTACTGATAATCAGCACCAAATTTTCTTTGAAGCAGAGTTCCTTTCATGAGCATGAGAGTAAATAAGATCAAATCCTTTTTGTATTTCATTGCAAGTCTTCTTCTTCTTTTCCTTCGGCTTTTCCCTTCAGGGGTCGCCAAAGCAAATCAACCTTCTCCATCCTATTCTTTGTATCCTCATCTCTCACGCCAACTACCTTCATATCCTCTCTCACTCCGTCCATAATTTTTCTCTTCGATCTTTCTCTAGACCTCCTGCCCGGCATTTCCAATTCTAGCATCTGTCTACCAATATATTCTCAATCCCTCCTCTGTACATGACCGAACCATCTCAATATGGCTTCTCTGACCTACTCTCCAAAACATCTAACACGTGCTGTCCCTCTGATGGACTCATTCCTGATCCTATCCATCCTCATCACTCCCAAAGAGAACCTCAACATCTTCATCTCTGCTACCTCCAGCTCTGCTTCCTATCTTTTCTTCAATGTGACTGTCTCCAAACTATACAGCATCACTGGTCTCACCGCTGTCTTGTACACCTTTCCTTTCATTTTGGCTGATATTCTTCTATCACATAGTACCCCTGAGACTTTTCCCCACCCATTCCAACCTGCTTGAACCTGTTTCTTAACCCCTTTTCCACACTCTCCATTGCTTTGGACTGTTCACCCTAAGTACTTGAAATCCTCTGACCTCCTGATCCCCACTCCCTGTTGCATCACTGTTCCACCCAGGTTCCTCTCATTCACACACATCAATTCTTTCCTGCTGTGATGAACCTTCATTCCTCTCCTTTCCAGAGCACACCTACACCTCTCAAGATTTTTCCCTACCTGTTCCCTGCTCTCATGACAGATCACAATATCATCTGCATGGAGATTCCTGTCTAACCTCATCTGTCAGCCTGTCCATCACCATTGCAAACCAGAAAGGCCTCAGAGCTGATCCCTGATGAAGTTCCACCTCCACCTTGAACTTCTCTATTACACCTACAGCACACCTCACCACTGTCTTACAACCAGCATACATGTCCTGCACCAGTCTAACATACTTCTCTGCCACTTCAGACTTCCTCATGCAATACCAGAGGTCCTCTCTCGGGACCCTCTTGTATGCTTTTCCTAGGTCTACAAGAGCGCAAAGCAGCTCCCTCTGACCTTCTCTGTACTTCTCTATTAGCATTCTCAAAGCAAATACTGCATATGTAGTACTCTTTTAAATTATGAAGCCATACTGCTGCTCACAAATGCTGACTTCTGCTCTCAGTATAGTTTCCACTACTCTCTCCTATAACTTCATTGTATGGCTGATCAATTTTATCTCTCTAGCCAGAAACTGTACTGCTGCCTCTCCTAGACACTTCCATATCTCCACAGGTATATCATTGGGACCAACTACCTTTCCATTCTTCATCCTCTTCAATGCCCTCCTCACTTCAGTTTTACCAATCTCTGCTACTTTGTGGTCTATAATAGTCACCTCTTCTACCCTTCCCTCTCTTTCATTTCCCTCCTTCATCAGCTCTTCAAAGTACTCTTTCCATCTTCCCATCACTCTTCTAGCATCTGTCAATAAATTTCCCTCTCTATCCTTAATCACATGGACCTGCTGTACATCCTTTTCGTCTCTACCTCTCTGTTTTGCCAACCTGTATAAATCAGTCTCTCCCTCCTTACTGTCCAACCGAGCATACAAGTCATCGTGTGACTTGCCTTTGCTACCTTTATCTTTACCTCACGCTGCATCTCCCTGTACTTCTGTCTGTTCTCTTCAGTCCCATTGGTTTCCCGCTTCTTCTTTGCTAATTGCTTTCTCTGTATACAAACTTGTACTTCCTACTTCCACCACCAGATCTCCTTATCTACTTTCATTCCAGACAACACACCGAGTAAAAGCACTATTATGCCATGGCAAAGTATGGTCAAAGATGTTCTCTTTGCTTATTTTTTAGACTGATGGGGATTGACAGTGGTAGTTGGACCATTTTCATAATCGTATCTACAAGATTATAATGTAATGTTTCGGATAAGAGTAGATAACAGCTGAAGATCCAACAAATGATTAAATAAAGTTACAACATCGGATGTAATAAGTTATGCAGCCCAAACTAATTTGATGAACTTGAACACTAAACCTTTTCTCCACACCTAAGCATTGTTGTCGTCACCAAGAAAAGTTTCCTTATAATCTGTGTTTAATTGTTTTAGTCTGAAGTAGAAAAAAAAAAAAAAATTCAAAATGGACCTAGACCAAAAGTGTTTAGTGGAGGCATCTGTATGTGTGACATGTGCAACACACGCATAACACAGTGTTTTCTGGCAAGATTTTTATTGGTCTTAAATGTGGCAGGTGTTGTCAACATTCATCTCCAAAAACATCTTTTTTCTAAAGCCCTTCAAACTTGATCTGTGAACTCTCTACATATCAAGTTTAGGATAAAGTATACTCAGATACACAGTGCATAGGCTCACATTTTGCTTGGACCATACATTTTCATCATGAGCATTAATTTTGTAATAATTTCTTATTGTTTTCTACTCAGCAACAAATAACAGACCTACTGACAATAGACTGAAGTTTCAGAAAACAGACTGGTTGTTTTTTATTTATTAAGACACAAATCTTGTTCCAAGCCGAGTAGGCAATGATGACAACCTGTAAATAAAAAAAGATAATGGAAAGTAGGCTAATAGCCTATTAAATATGCTTTTAAATGCAATACATCAGTTTAAAGGTGTTACTTGCTGTGAAATAACGATAAGTTATGTCCTTGTACACAAATCAACTAGTTTGAGCTTATGTGTTGGTATCGATGTTATAATTATAATTTATAATTATAATTATAAAATCTGGCAAAAAAAAATGAAGTTGAGGTGGTACGAAACTATATTTGTGTTTGTGTGTTTGTTTGCATGAGAGACCCCACACAATGCATCTTTCTCCCTTAATTTAGTCACGATTACTAAACACAATTTTTTTTGTTGTTTAAGATGGACTGCATCACAGCTGCCTCTATGTAAACCTCATCTTGACTCAAAACACATACAAAAAGTCAATCTCAAATTCTGCTTAGTCCTACAAACAGCTGAAGCACAGCTTGAATACCTAGCCATGCCCCCAGTGTGCATCAGGTGTATCGTGTTTGGCACTAATCACAGAATTAAGATCCACTTGTTTCCCAGACATTGGTGAAAGCAGTCATTGAAATGAAAGTGAATTGCACCGAAACCTCAACAATATCAAAGAAAAGGTAGCTCGAAAACAGAATGCACAACAGAAAGATATACAGCCATGGGAGTGTAAATAGAAATAGATAGATATTAATTCTCTTCAAAAGACGGTATTCTTTCTGAAATGCACAAAGGACTATGGAGGGCAGGGGAGGGATTTAGTCACACTTGCAGTCTGACTATTGACTCATGCTCCAGGATAAAGGGCTGCTGATCCTTGGAAGGGCCCACCAAATCCATGATCGACAAATTCATCCTCTCAAGCAGAGGACTACGAACTTTGAATTCTCAAATTCTTAAAAGATGGAAAAAAAAATATGTGACAAGCCTACAGAAACAGTTTCCTGTTAGGATTATTTTTCTTCAAAATGAACAGACAAAATACAGTAGCTATTATAATAGTTATACCATTTATTGAACATGATCTGGAGAGATTATACTTTTCTCTGTGTCCAGAAGAAATGCCCTGCTTTTGGTAAATAAAAGTTTATCACATCATACTCAGATTTTTCCAACAGATATTTAAATAGAAGCTTTGAGAAATCTATATTAATATTTACATTAATAGATAAGATTCTTAAAGACCTACTTTACAGTTAGTCAATTTTCAGTTTTCCATGTCATCTAACTTTAGATTCTATCACGAGGAATCTGAGATGAGGCATATGTTAAAATGGATGAAAGATGACAGCAGATAAAGAAAATGAACAAAAAACTGATATAGGTTCGTAGGATGAAAGTCATTCATCTTTCTGGATCTCGACATTGATATGACTTGTAACCATAATTTTAAGTGCCTGGTTGAAAGGACATTGTATGAGTTTCCTTTTCTGGGAAAAAAAACCAAAATATATATGTATGTGTGTGTGTGTGTGTGTGCTTGTATGTAAGGGTTTTTGAAATACCAACATTTGAGAATCTGAATTCATTTTTTCACCACTTAAATAGAAGACTTTGGCCCTTTGAAAAGAGAGAAAAAGTTATTTCTAAATTGTGCAAATTTGCATCAAATATACATATATCTATAATCAAAGTGATATGTTTTGGGAAATGCTATAACAGGGGAAAGCGGTTTTACCATCAATAGATGTTCAATTGAAGAACTTTTTAGTACTACATAAATAAAGAACAATGGGGAAACATTTCACATGGGCAGACTTTCATGAATGCAGAAAAGGAGTTCCACAATGAGTCCATAATTTTTTAAGTCTTTCAACTTATGATATCCATGTGGATGGATTAAATTGATGTTCCAATGGAAAGTATCCAACTTCTTCTTGTCAGGGCCATTCCTAGGATAAAATTCTGTAATATAATGGAAATAGAGGAATTTTTAACACAGACACACAAACACACACACATAAGTGCGTATATGTCCGTGTGTGTGTGTTTTTGTATGCATTCATATGTGTGTGTGTGTGTGTGTGTGTGTGTGTGTGTGTGTGTAGAACCAACAATCCTCAACATTGCTCAACAAATTCAACTGTTGCAAAAGCAGTGTACATTGAAAAAAGAAACTTTATTGAACTTTGGGCAAAATTAATTTGAGGTCTCTTTTTTGTAATCATCATTATTATTATTGTTTTATTATTATCATTATTAGGGTAGTGAATGCTTTCTCGCAGAATAGGCAGGAACCCAGGGTAACCTATATAAGTAAAAATAGGAGCACACAAGTGTACTCCATGTAATTTAGACAATGTAGTTTGATGGAAATCAGTTGCAGGTGAGAGTGTGGCCCACAGCATTGGATGGTGATGTGTCAGAAGAATCCGATGGCATGGAAGATGAAAAGGACAAAGGCTGAGCAGTGGAATTGGTGGAGGCTAAAAAAAGGAAAATTAGTTTTCAAGGAGGGGTTTACAAAGGCTCTGGTTGGTCAGGACAAGCTTTGAGATGCCTGGAGAAAGGCAGCTAATGCGATCAGGTAGGGGAGTACTTGGTGCGTCACCAGGAAGGAAAGTAGATAAGGAGACTTGGTGGTGAAGTGAGGAAGTGCAGGAGTGTATACAGTGAAATAGATAAGCTAAGAAGAAGTGGGGCACTGAAGAGACTTAAGAGTATCCAGGAGTCCAGGCAGATTAATAATAATAAAACCACTAATAATCTAAATATCTATAATAATATATATCCAGAAAAATATTTTTGGGGTAGGTATTTCAAACAGATATTCAAAAAAACAAAACAAAGAATAAAAGTAATTCAAAATTTGACCACTCTTAATCTATATTGCTTTGTAAAAAAAAACCCAAACCAAACAAAATAAAAAAACAAACAAACAGTAATATGAGAAGATTTCTATCCTAATCATCAAGAAAAAATTTGCCGCAGTCAAAAGTATTTTGCAGCTATATACATACAGACTGAGAAAGGTGCTAAGTTTACCAAAAATGGTTTCTTCAGCCATCCATTGTGACTGTTGAGAGAAAAGATGGCTCATAGGACTTGATTAAGCCTTTATGTCTTCGATAGAAAAGATACCATTTCAAATGCTGGACACTTTTATCATTAATAACCAAGGACACATTTAAAGCTATAAATGGAAATGAGATGTGAGCTGGAGACAGTAGCAGACAGAGCTGAAGCTCTTTTGTTCCCATTTCATTCCAGTCCATTTCACAAACATCCCTAGTTGAAATGTAGGGTGAATACTGGAGCTCAGAGTGTATCATCTATCCACAGACCATTAGCAATGTTCTGTAGATACAAGATATCATAAAAAGATGGACACCAGCTGGCAACTAGCCATTGTCAGTTTGGAGGATTTATGCTGAGTTCAAATCTCTGTTTTGTACACAGAAGAAGACCCACTGATGATATGTGTGCTTGATTGTCAGTGAATTGTTTTGAGTGAGGGGTTGTTTGTTGCATTGGCTGTAATGTGGTGCATTTCTCAGCAATCCAATGAACACTGTAAAGACTGTTGTCATTGCTTCTTTTTGGTGCCATTCTCTTTTTACATGGGGAGGCTTGATGTACTTTTAATTCTGTTGGTTGCCATGGAGATACAGGATTTTCATTGTCAACATCCCAGTGAAGGAGGCGACATAACAGAGACCCAAGGTAACAACAGTTGAGGAAGTTTCATGTATTTCATCAGCTTTCAAGGCACAGAAGCAAGGGTAAGTGTGTGTTCCTTGATAAAAGTCCAAACCCTTCATAGTCACAAACAAATTTCTATGACACTTATGTCTGGAAAATTTAATGAAAACAGCATTTTGATGTGCACAGTGAAATTATTATGACTTATTTGGTGAAAAAATTGATAACTCGGCTTGTTTGTTTTTCCTTTTAGCTGCTCCCTTCAGGGGTCACCACAGCAAATCATCTGCTTCCATCCAACTCTATCCTCTACATCCTCTTCTCTCACACCAAGTAACTTTATGTCCTCTTGCACTCCATCCATAAATCTCCTATTTGGTCTCCCTCTAGTCCTCCAGTCTAACACTTATAACCTCGTCATATATTCATTGTCCCTCCACTACATGTCGAAACCATCTCAGCCCGGCCTCTCTGACTTTTCTAAAACATCTGACAAGTGCTGCCCCTCTGATGGACTCATTCCTTATCCAAATCCATCCCCATTGCCCCAAAGAGAACATCAACATTTTAATTTCTGCGACCTCTAGCTCTGCATCTTGTCTTTTCCTTAAGGTCAATGTCACTAAACCATACAGCATTGCTCACCACTGTCTTGTACACCTTTGCTTTCATTGTGGATGAAACTCTTTTATCGCACATCATGGCTGACACTATTGTCCACCCTTTCCAGCCTGCTTCCACAATTTTCATCACCCTTTTCCCCACTTTCCACTGTTATCCCTTAAGTACTTCTGATCCCCCACCTTCTTTGTCTCCACTCCAGGTCGTCTGGTCACATTATTTTGTCTTGCTGCAGCTAACCATTATTCCTCTCCTTTCAAGGGTACCCCCCACACAGAATTTTCCTACACCTGTACCATACTTTCACTCAAGATCACAATGGCGATACCTGTCTAACCTCATCTTTTGGCAAACAAGAAGGAACTCAAAACTGATCCCTGATGCAGTTCCACCTCCAACTAGCTTGTGAGGAAAGCTCGCTCAGTGGTGGGACTCAACTTCAACCATCTTGAAGGGGCTCTCGGTGGCTCTGCGGAGGGTGAAGGGACAAACTGGAAGCTATCCTGGACAATCCTTCCCACTCCCTGCACCACGAGCAGCCAGCGGCTCATCCCACCCCGGTGCAGAACTGTGTGATTGCACTGATATATGTGTGTCTTTCCTGTTTTTCTTTTTTTCTTTTTCTCTAATGTTGCTGCTGCAACATCTGAATTTCCTCTATGGGGATCAATAAAGTGTTATCTTATATTTTCTTATCTTAACTTAAACTCTTCTGTCACACCTGCAGCACACCTCACCCGTTTCATTGCTTGCATACATGTCACTCCAGATCGGCACCCTGTCATATGTTTTTCTTGATTCATAAAGATACGATGTAGCTCCCTCTGACTTTTTCTATACATTTTAATCAACATTCTCAAGGTAAAAACTACATCTTTAGTTCTCTTTCTTTGCATGAAAACACACTGCCGCTCACAAATGCTCAATTTTACCCTTTGTCTATCTTCCACTACTCACTCCCATAACTTCATTGTATGTCTCATCAACTTTATCCCTCTGTGGTTACCAAAACTCTGAGCATCTCCTCTGTTCTTAAAAATGGGCATCTGCACACTTCTTCACCATTCCTAAGGGATCCTCTCACTCTCCCAGATCCTGTTAATTCTTCTTCTTCTCCTTTCGGCTTTTCCCTTTCAGGGGTCGCCACAGTGAATCAACCTACTCCATCTAACCCTATTCTCTGTATCTTCCTCTCTCACACCAACTAACTTCATATCTTCTCTCACTACGTCCAGAAATCAGCACTTCGGTCTTCCTCTAGACTTCCTGCCTGGCATCTCCCATTCCAGCATCCGTCTACCAATATAGTCCCTATCCCTCCTCTGTACATGACCGAACCATCTCAGTATGGCTTCTCTGACCTTCTCTCCAAAACATCTAACATGAGCTGTCCCCCTGATGGACTCATTTCTGATCCTATCCACCCTCGTCACTCCTAAAGAGAACCTCAACATCTTCATCTCTGCTACCTCCAGCTCTGCCTCCTGTCTTTTGTTCAGTGCCACTGTCTCCAAACCATAAAGCATCGCTGGTCTCACCACTGTTTTGTAAACCTTTCCTTTCATTCTAGATGAAATTCTTCTATCACAAAGAACCCCTGAAACTTTTCTCCACCCATTCCAACCTGCTTGTACGTGTTTCTTAACCTCTTTTCCACACTCTCCATTGCTCTGGACCGTTGACCCAAAGTACCTGAAATCCTCCAACTTCTTGATCTCCACTCCCTGTAGCCTCACCTTTTTACGTGGTCTCCTCTCATTTACATACATATATTCTTTCTTGCTGCGACTAACCTTCATTCCTCTCCTTCCTAGAGCAAACCTGCACCTCTCAAGATTTTCCTCAACCTGTTCCCTGATCTCACGACACACATCTGCACATCCCCCTTATTCTTAAAAATGGGCACCATCACACTTCTTCTCCACTCTTCAGGCATCTTTTCTTTCTAAGATCCTGTTGAATAAACTAGCCAGAAACTCTACTGCTGTCTCTCCTAGACACTTCCAAACCTCCACAGGTATATAATAAGGACCAACTACCTCTCCATTCTTCATCCTCTACAATGCCCTCCTCACTTCACTTTTACTAATCTCTGCTACTCTGTGGCCTACAATAGTCACCTCTTCTTCCCTTCTCTCTCTTTTATTTTCCTCATTCATCAGCTCTTCAAAGTACTCTTTCCATCTTCCCATCACTCTTCTAGCATCTGTCAATACATTTCTCTCTCTATCCTTAATCACCCGGACCTGCTGTACATCCTTTCCATCTCTATCTCTCAGTTTTGCCAACCTGTGTAAATCAGTCTCACCCTCCTTAATGTCCAACCGAGCATACAAGTCATCGTATGCCTTTTGTTTTGCCTTTGCTACCTCTATCTTTACCTCACGCTGCATCTCCCTGTACCTCTGTCTGTTCTCTTCAGTCTTCACAGTGTCCCACTTCTTTTTTGCTAACCGTTTTCTCTGGATATATTCTTGCACTTTTTCATTCCACCACCAGGTCTCCTTATCTATTTTCCTTCCAGTCGACAAACCGAGTACTCACCTACCTGTCTCCCTGATCACATTAGCTGTAGTTGTCCAGTCATCTGGTAGCTCTCCTTGACCACCAAGAGCCTTTCTCATCTCCTCCCTGAAAACCATACAGCACTCCTCCCCTTTCAGCTTCCACCACTTTGTTCTCTGCTCGACCTTTGTCCTTTTCATCTTCCTTGTCACCAGGGTCATCCTTCAAACCACCATCCTATGCTGTCTTGCTACACTCTCACCTACCACTACTTTGCAGTCACTGATCTCTTTCAGATGACCTCGTCGATACAAGATGTTCCAAGATCCTGTTGAGTAATCTAGTCAAAAGCTCCAATGCTACCTCTCATAGACACTTCCATACCTCCATAAGTATATAATCAGGACCAACTGCCTTTCCACTCTTCATCCTCTTCAATGCCCTCCTCACTTCACATTTATTAATCTCTGCTGCTTCGTTGTCCAAAATGGTCAACTCCTACTCCACTCTTCGTTTTTTCTCATTTGCCCATTTATCAACTCTTCAAAGCACTATTATAACCAGTTATATTGCTTGGGTTAAAACCGTTGGGATGGTGCTACTTATATTGAACACTAACCAAAAAGCTTTAGACAGCAAACAGACTTGCCTAAGAAAGATGTGCCACACCAAACTGTGTGTGTGTGTGTGTGTGTGTGTGTGTGTGTGTGTGTGTGTGTGTGTGTGTTTGGGAGCTCGCATGTCTGTGTGAGCTAAGTCAGAAAGAGAGAAAAAAAGAGAGAGAAAGAAAGAGAAAA
>CAAKHD010004544.1:41876-63218 GCA_901007705.1 Fistularia tabacaria
GTAAAACAGATGAGCAGGCAAGAATTGGGTGTGTGTGTGTGTGTGTGTGTGTGTGTGTGTGTGTGTGTGTGTGTGTGTGTGTGTGTGTGTGTGTGTGTGTGTGTTTGGGAGCTCGCATGTCTGTGTGAGCTAAGTCAGAAAGAGAGAAAAAAAGAGACAGAAAGAAAGTGAAAAACAAACAATCTTTGATTTGTTTATAGAATAATATTCTAATTATATTACATTTTTGATGTTTTGTTAAGTTTTATTTGTAATTTACTCTTGAATTATTGTGACATGCCCAAAAAATAAACAAGTAAATTATGTGGCGGTGGTGCAGGGGATTAGAGTGGTTGTCCTTGCAACCACACATTCCTGGTTCAATTCCTGGTTCCTCCTAGCCTGTCAAAGTGTTGTTGAGCAAGGCACTGAACCCCTGACTACTCCTCTGGCATGGTTTCTTAACTGCCTTCTGCTCTGTCTATGATGGGTTAAATGCAGTGGTCAAAGTTGTGCTCTATATATAACTGTATGTGGCAATAAAGGCTGTTCTTCTTCTTCAAAGTATGGATAACTATGGAAAACATAAACAGGGAGAACAAAGTAATGCTACGTAGACCATGTTTTAAAGAGGCTAAACAGGGATGTAGTTAGCGTGTTTCAATTGTATCTCCTATGTCTATGAGAGGTTGGAAATGGTAAACTAGTTGCTAATAAGCTTGCTCTGTCATGCTCAAACTGTCAGACCTTGTGCCACTCCATGTAAAGATAAAGAGCCAACATTTGGCAATGCCAAATCCCCAAAGTCTCATAATTCCACTGGAGTTTTAACATATAAATGAGCATAAGGAATGCATATGCAAATTTTGAGGGAACTTTGGCTGGTCCCTCTTAGCTCTTCTCAGACTATTGGAGAAACTTCTCGCTAAATATGTATCCATCTGCTAGTGTTTCTGCCTGGAGATGGTTTTTGTTCATGGCTGGCTGGGCTTACATTTTGCGGTTGTTGATTGGCAGTGTCCAGCGGGCCGGCTCCTTGAAGACTCCCCCTGTACTGTCTGGAGGACCTCTGCTATTGATTTCCTGCTTGCACTCGCTGCTTGACCTGCCAATCTATGGTCAGAACAGTGGGATGTCATTGGGAGCAAGTTGACGACGTGTGATGGTAGACAGACATGTAACTGATGGCACTGAATGAGCAAAACATCTTAGAGCAAAAGAAGGAGAGAAAGAGACAGCCCACAGACAAAGAGAGCAAAAACTAAAATACAGTCTTTGGACTTCGAGAAAGTTGAGTTAATTTTAAATTAAAAAGCAATGAGGTACTTATATATCTCAGGAGGTGCTCTGAAATCCAATCAGTTTGGAGAGAATCCCCTCATGCTAGCCAAGGATTCAGTCACGGTTACTTTTTTTTTGTGTAAAGTGCAAGCAAGTGTGACTTACTGTACTCATTTGATCCAAGAAATGAGTGATTAGCTGTTAAGTATAATTTTCTCAGAGGCTTGGAAACCATTAAGAAGGATCAGTTTTGCTGCATGAGTAAATAATGTTTGTCAGCAAGACACTCCTTTAGGGATTTTTCGGTAGAATGACTCACGGTGCTTTTTGCGGACCATATAAAGCAATCACACATAACTGTAACTTCTTTCAAGAGGGACATTATCTTTTAGTTTATTATTCTCAATCAAAAAACAAGGTTTAACCTTGCAACAATGTAATGTAATCTCCACATTTTCGGACTCAACAAAGCAGAACAGAGACAAAGCAGAGACAATGACGGAAGTTATGGGACTGGAACGATGAAAGTTTAAAATGTGGAATCTGTAACCATTTGGCCAACATTCAGATGGATTGTTAGGAGATTTAGGGTATCCTTCCTTCACTTGGCAATTTCTGCAGTACCAAGAGAACAAATAATAAGCATGTAAAGTAAGTAAGTTTTTTGAGAAATGGAGAAATTAATCCTGGAAAACGATTTTTAAGGTACTTAACCACATGCAGAATGGCAATGTTTATGTTATTTGAGCAACAATTTGCTAAATTAGTTGAGAAAGAGTGTGAATTTCAAATGGGAAAGAGAAATGTAGACAATGGCAATTAGAAAAAAGGGGTCATAAAAAATGGAAACTTTCTCCACATCACTAGAATGTAAATATGTAGTATCCAATGGAATGGCTCACCACGCAGTTTAATCTTTTTAAAAATAGCCATTTTTATAAAGAATGCATATTTCATAAAATCATAAATATTGATTTTTGATAATTGATTGGTAATTGATTTATTCTTAAAATGCTGTCTTTGGAAGAAGAATCTGTTTATCTGTTGCTGACATGAATATTAAATATTTCAGGTTAAGGTGAATCATTGTTGTCACGAATCACCATCTGACACAGTTAACAGAGTTAAGAAAACAAAATAAATTTTTCATCAGCTTGTTGTTGTAATGGTCTTTTTGCCCCATTAATATGTCCCAATATAATCCATGTGGACCAGGAAGTATGAAATATATATCCCCATAAATACTTTAATGTTGCACTGCTTTGTGCTTCACTCTCCTGACATCGAGAAAAAAAACACATTTTATGTTGGTCAAACAAGGAGTTTTAACCTCCTACCTTATTAAAAAAAAAGGACATATATATATATATATATATATATATATATAAACAGATTTTCTGTTTCATCATTTTGTTTTTTCCAATTTAAAAAGGAGATGCAGTAATATTCTGTATGACAGAATTAACTAATTCATTGGTGGTCCCATCACCTGCATATCAGATGTCCCCCATGGTATGTGTGCATGTTAAAATATACTAGATAATGGCTAGTGTTGTACATGGTAACTGAGAACTACAATCAGTCTCCCTTGTTGAAAACTCAGCGTCTCACAGTTGTGGAATTTCAAAAATAGGATCCTGGTGTTTGGAAGCAAGAGACATAATAAAAGGAGGCCTGAGAGGAGACAACAAGCTGGCTGCTAGAAAAGATTAACTTTTTTCTAAGAAAATTTTGCTTCAGTTATAACAAAATAGACTTGATGTGACACGGACAGAGAAATTACACTTTGATCAGCCTTTGAGACTTTGATTTTACTCGGCTATACGGCAAAATGTTGGCTTTCCAAAATGACATTGGACTAGCCACCCCAACCAAAAACCCTTGATTGAGTAAATGCCGAAGTACACTCTTCACTTGAAAGTCAAGGCTCTGTACTTTTGTCAAGTTATGCATCTGAACACGTCTCAGAGAAGCCATAAAGAATAACACTGCAGATATTAGAAGGGAAGCTAATCATACTCCTCCATACAAAAATTAATCTTTTATCAAGTGGGAAGTAGACTTCCTGTAAGATACAGGCAGATACAGGTATGTAATGCTGCCATAGTTAAGTCTATCCCTTTGTAAACCATTTTTTCATTTCGTTTGCCCCCCAATGTGTGCTTTCTCCCTCTCTCTCTTTCTCTCTCTCTCTCCATCAGAAATTCTGAGTGACATCTTTATCAGTTTTGTTTCCCTGACCCAACCATCTGTGAAGTCTGCTTAAAGTCTGTTACTATCATTACAACTCCAAGAACCTCACAGTGCCACGCCTCAATGACTAAGCAAGGGATGGCGATTGGCAGGCTTGAAGATCATTGATGTTCCTTGTGACTCCATCAGAACGAATAAAGTCAACAGGGGCTCAATTTTGTGCATCCATTCACTGAACTTTTGAAAGAACGATGGGAAGAATCCATGGAATGTCACTGCCTCCTAACATTCCTACAGACCTGGTTGAACAACATGCACATCTCATCATTGGTGCCAAATATCGTCTTCATCATAGTACAGTTCTGTTACTACTATGTGGAATGAATATTGGAGTTGAAGATTATATGTATGCATGCACAGAAGATCATCAGTGAGATACTAGAAATCAGTGACAGAAGATAGAGGATGGCAGTAAATACAAGGAATGACTTTTCTTAAATAGACCATTTCCCCTTTTGGAGCTTCATGACCAAAACCATAAGGCTCAGTAACAACGTGTCCCTAACTCATCATTGTGATGAATAATACTGCTTTAATCTGAAAGAACTGTTTATTGGTGCATTTTTAGGTTTAATTAGTATTTGTAAAATCTGGTGTTTTTTTATCACTTAGTTAGTGATATTAAGTGATACTTTGTGCTTACTTATTTTTCCACATTTTTTTGTCAATGATTTCTTGATGATTTTTTATCACATTATGCATTACACTTAAAAAAAGAAATTAGGCATGTTTTCTTTTCTCCTCACTCTGCAATGACTGGGTTTTAGACTTATGTGTTTTGCTCTGTAACTCTTCACTTTGGGGAATTCAATCCCTCTCTTTAACCTATATTTTGTCCTTTCCAATAGAAACAGAGCAGGAAACTCCTTCATTCTGGATCCTCTCCTATTTGGAGCCTGCGATACCAAGATAATTAAGGTGAGTCTGGCTGGATGCTCTGGTTTAGAAATATCCATTAGGTAGGTGAAAGTCCCCGAACCATCTTGTGAGTTGCCAGCCTTGTGTTTTTCTCTTTTTATTTCTTTGAGGCAACCCCTATACTGTCTTCCCATGGGACGGTCAGTTCAGCCAGGATGACTGCTTTGGTAGGGGTGGAGCAGAGGACTAAGTCAGGCCATGAGGAGGTTGTAGGGATTTCATTAGGAAAGTTCAACTGACTCTTGGGGTCATGTTCCACTCACCTCTTGGTGAGAGAAGTGAGCATTCCTTTGGTTTGCTGCTGTGGCCCTCCCCCCACTGCCTGACAAACTAGATATTGGATTGATTGTTGCCGGACTTGCCCTGATTTTGCTCTGTCTTCATGTTCTCTGTTTGTCCTTAGGTGTCCCAGTGTTTTACTCAGTTTATTCCAGTGCCTACCTTTTGTTTTGCTCAGTTCACTGTTTAATTCCTTTTTGTTAAATAAATGTTATAATTTGAGATTCCTGTCTATCTTTCTCTGTATTCTGGGTTTTGGTTGAAACTACAAAATGTTGCATTGTTCCATTTCTAAATGTACTGTACATGTTTGGACTACTTTAAAAATAAAACTGATTGAAATAATTTAATTCATTTATAATTTATTATTTAATTTATTTATAATTTATGATTTAATTTATTTAATAATTTAATTTTATAAAAACATCCAGGCAACTGTATTCATTTTCCTATTTCTGTCACACAAGAGGTTATATCCTACATGAGCAAAATTTGACACTTCATTTTCAGTAGGTAGTTTGAAACTTTTTTTTCAATAACTTTAGAGAGGATGGCTCAGGGAGCTGATACAATGCTTTTTTGTTGTCAAGGGTACTGGTATCAGCAAAACTATAACATGCTGGTGATAGACCTAGCATCAAGTTGTCTGCAAAGGAAACACTTTATCCACAGCTTCTCTGACAGTTATGAGAAACCTCCATTAGTGCATTATGCATAATTGTACATGTACAATATCAAGTGTCAGTGAAAGACAACGGGTAGACCAACTCTGTCGACTTTGGCACATTTGTTATGGTGAACTATCAGCATTTCTCTATGTAAATTGAGTTATTACAAAGGGCCATTTTCCAATCTACTGCCATGAAATCACTCTACCTAGCTATTTTAATGACCAATCCTGGGGTTGAATTTCCACTCAATTTATTCGATGAGAGACAACTGGAAGGGAAATACAAATGTATGCACTGGAAAAGCAGAGAAGTGAAATAGTCTCTCTCTCTCTCTAAATATATATATAAATATGTGTGGACACTCGTACACACATACACTTTCAAGTTGACAAAAGATTTCATAAAATGATGAATGAACAGAATAATCAGCAGATAGAGACTTCATAATAAATATGTTTTTTTGCTGATTCTCCTGGGTCTACTCAATTTTGACTTTTGGTGGAAAGTCTGTGAAAAAGTAATAATACTGAAGTAAGTTAATAATTGATAATAATAAATAAATAAAATCTCAAAGAGTCACAATTTCTCCAACAGTTATCATTTGCAGACATGCATGGAGAGACAAACACACACGCACAAACATTCACACACACAGACACTTAACACACACACATAGACACAGACACGCACACGTTTTCTCTCTCTCTCTCTCTCTTTCTCTACCTCTCAAAGAGTATGGATGACTCATCCATGGGTATCAAGGTCATCCTCGGGGAAAAAAATCTCACTGGAATGTGTTTCCTCTCTCCATCTCACAGTCTTTTTGATCAGGTTCTTTTTGGTTGCTTTGATCAACTGCTTATCATTAGTGGTTGACCATGATATGTATTTGACAGTCCAGTGTGTGATTAGACAAGGATAGCTAAGCATTATAGAACATGAAGCTGGAGGGCTGCGGGGCACTCTTCGCATCAAAACGTGTTCTCGTGTAATTAGACATTAGCACCCAGCAGGAAGCCTGCTAACATGAACCGAACCCAGATTAGAATGATTATCAGAGATAATTCATTTAATAAGAGCATAACAGACCACCAGACTCAGGCAAGTGGAGATAAAATTGGATGCTTTTGTAATTACTGCTTAATTGGTGCATGCAGGGCAGCTGATTTTAATACGGGGTTTCAAAGGAGTGAAACAACCTTTGCATTTCAATCAAAGCTATCCCATATGTGGTCTTAACTTCCTGCATACATTGGTGGACTTAAGGGTTAGATATGACCTGCCTCCATTTAAGCTCTGAAATAAGGCATTGAAATTGTATTTTCAACCCCTAAATTGTTTTTGCATGAAGGAACAACTTGTTACCCATCTCACACAACAGTCAATGTCCAAGTTTTCTCTTTTTACAAGGTAGAAAGACTGACCTTAGATTGTGACTATCATTCGTTTTTATGTCAGTATGCCTGTTTTCTTTTTCCTCCTGGTTTGACAGAATCCGGTCTATGACCTGTTGGGCTGTGAAAGTTGCATTCATCCTGTAGCTTCAGCAAGAACTTAGGGTACTGCCATCTGCAGCACCTTTATAGACTGATTGAAATTCTCATTTGTAAAAAATGCCTTCAAGAGGCGTTATATCTATATGAAATTATTTGAACTGTCTGGACAGCAAATGTTGGATATTTTGGAGATAAGGCCATACTGAGATAGTTTGGTCATGTACAGAGGAGGGATAGCGAATATATTGATGCAAGGATGCTGAGGTTGGAACGACAAGGCAGGAGGTCTAGAGGGAGACCAAAGAGAAGATTTATGCATGTAGTGAAAGAGGACATGAAGTTTGTTGGTGTGAGAGAGGAGGATACAGAGGATAGGGTTAGATGGAGGGGGTTGAGTTTCTGTGGTGACCCCTGACGGGAAAAGCTGAAACTAAAAGAAAAAGATTTGAACCCGTGTCTGATGCCGTACCTGAACGAGTTAGTTATTGTTTTTTCTGAGATCAATCAGTAGCAATCTCAATCTCCTCCTCTCCCTCTCTCTGTGTATGTGTTTTGTCTTTGAATGAGTCAAGTATTGGTTTGTGGAAAAGTGACCTAACACATGCACCTGAGATTAAACACTAGCACAAAATCTCAATGTGTGTGTGTGTGTGTGTGTGTGTGTGTGTGTGTATGTGTGGTGTGTGTTTACGTGCATGCCTTTGTGTGTGTGCATGTCTTTCTGTGAATGACTCATAGGGTTGTGGATAGGTGATGCACCAATGAAATCAAACAGCAGCACAGAATTTCAGTGTCACTCTTTCTTTGTGTGTGTGTGTGCGTGTGTTTGTGTGAATTTATGTGGTGTATAACTTATCTGAAGGTGATTTTAACTAATGGGTCAAAACTCTTGATGTACAGCTTTGATGCAAACATAAACAAATATTTTTTTTTACTTTTCCCTTTGGTGGGGTCACTTTAGGTCATCGAATTGTAAGTTGAAATGATTTAGTTAAAGGGAGCCCTGCCTGGGAGGATTAATTGGTGTAAATATGCTTTAAAGTCCGTCTCATACTAGAAAGTGTAGCTTAAAAAGCACGAAGAACTGTTATTTCTTAAAAAAAAAAAATCGCAATTTATAACACATATTTCAACATATGTGCATAGCAAATGTTTTACTAGCACAGTGCTGGCTTGGTTGACGACATATACAGGCTGCACATATTGTCTTTCTTAACTCTCGCTCGGTACGTTACTTTATCTATGCTTAAAATTGCACATTGTACTGCTTTTGGGTGCAATTTCTAGTCAAAGGGAAACAAAGGGACAAAGGGACCAATACTAGTCTACACAGCTTTCCACATTACAAGAAGAGAAGAAAGGAGTGGGAAATTGCCTGTGGACGTATCAAACTTCCGAACAATCTGCGGCTGTGACCTCACCGCTTCATTCCTGATGCATTTTATCCTCCTCACTCACGTCTCTCGGGCTCAAATGGGAAGGTTTGCAGAGATTACATGTTTTTGCACCACAGAGAAAATGAATGGTACCGAGTCCAGTTCAACCTTCTGACGTCACTACAGGGACCACATTGTAACGTAAAGAAAAATGGCAGCCTATGAGTGAAAAGGTGTTTACAATTTTATACAAACTAAGATATGTTTAGCAATTTTATCAGCGTCTTATACAGCTAGTAGAAATATTGATCAAATGAGACGATAACACCTTGGTAGCCAGGGATCCTTTTCAGTGGGGTCATTCTGCCCTTAAATATGCCAACCGGGTCATTTTTGACCCAAACACAACACAAGGGCTGTTATCGCTCTTCATTCAAATCTTTACTGTAACTAAATGTGATGTAAATAGTTGTATGTATTTATATAGGTGATTATTCCTTTTAAAAGTCTATGCAACAATGCTCTTAAATGGTTAAATTATACGGCATTCATTTAAAACAGTCATCGTTTTTTATAGAGCTACTATAAATTGTATTTTCTAATGAAAATTGACTCAAGGGCCAACTTTGTCAAATCAATATGAAGAAAAAGAAAGTTCACACATTTTATATTCAGATGAATGTGCATCCAACTGACAAAGTACAAGCAGTGAGGATATTATTAGAAATCATTGTTCAGATGAAAAGAATCTCGTCTCCCCGAATGGCCACCTCTGAGATTTTGTACTTTAATATCAGAGACAGCTAATAATAGCTTGAAGTTGCAGACACTGACAAGGAAGCCCTTCTGGGACAAAAGGAGATAAGCGTGGCACACAGATAAATACAACACTTGACTTTTCCTGTTCATCAACTACAGCTGCAAAGGGATTACAAAGTCAATGGTTGTTCTTGTATTTGAATACATTATCAATTTAGAAGTAAGTAAAGGAAAAAAAACAAAAAGGTCCCGAACAACACAGCATTCCATTCCCAACAGAGCAGGATCAATCATCAACTAATTTTACTGGATTGCTCATGTGAGACGCAGTTGGGAGTCCAGGCTCCCTAGACAGGCCTTAGTGCAATGGGCTGCTGCTCTTCAAGACTGCATTAGGGTTTGCAGGCATGATTAAACTGTTTATGTTTTGCTGTGCATGCACTGAAAGATACAAACACCCACACACCATAGCAAGAAACCTGTGCATTCGTCAATTTTTTCAGCTTGATATTTTTCTAGTTTCGTTTGTCTAAAATGGAAAAATAAAAGCTAAATTTTCTCTTCGATTATTTAGCCGCTAAATGCATTACTTGCAAGCCTATGTACCT
The DNA here is from genome assembly GCA_901007705.1 of Fistularia tabacaria. Lineage (NCBI taxonomy): Eukaryota > Metazoa > Chordata > Actinopteri > Syngnathiformes > Fistulariidae > Fistularia > Fistularia tabacaria. The sequence goes on from CAAKHD010004544.1 coordinate 51,497, forward strand.
TCATAACAAATCATTTGATGCGTGCATTTACTGAAATGATATAAGCAGCAACCACGATACGAAAAAACGAAATGACCTTTTCTGTTTTTCTTTTTTTTTTTGTTTTGTATTCTGTAAAAACCATAGATCATAAATGTATCAAGACCACATATTGTGATAATTTATCACCAAAAAGGGTATTTTTTTCTTTTTATTCTGTGACACTATTTAACAGTTACAGTAGAATGGAATGTTGTTGTTGATTATTGACTATAATACATCTAAAACACTTCATGCCTTGAATTATTGAATTGTCCACATTCTGGAGAGCAATATCTTCAAGGCAGTGATTTTTTTTTTTTTTTATCTCTCATCCCTCATTTGCTTTATTTGTGCATACGAGCATTGAAATACACTTTACAATCACTTAACTTTCCATAAAGACTTCATGCTATGTATGCATAGAAGGAAGTTTTGGTTTGGTTAAACTGTGAAATAATTTTTTTCAGGGAGGGAGAGTGAAGATGTGGGAAGAAGGATGCTGAGAACGGAGCTGCCAGGAAGTAGTAGTTGGCGTGAGAGAAGAGGTTATAGAGATGAAGGAGGTTGATTCATAGTAGCAACGCCTGACGGGAGCAGCCGAAAAACAATGGAGAAGAAAAAGTAGTTAAATCTAATGTTCCAATATAAGTTCGAACTTCAAAGTTCAGAGTCAGCTTTATTGTCAATTTCTCCGCATGCGCTGGACATACAGAGGAATTGAGAATACGTTTCTCACGATCCAACAGTGACATGAAATCAATTAAGTGTGAAGTGCACGCAGATACAGACTGGTTTTTAGAGCAAGCAGCAGTAGTGCAAAAAGATTTCAAAAATATATAAATAAATTAATTAATTTACAGTAAAATTTAAAAGAAAAAAAAAAAGAGGAAAAAGTGGTAATGTCTTGATGTGTTATCAGAGTCCAGTACAGAGTCGGGGAGATATTGGTATCTGGGGCATGGGGCGGGCAGTTTGGGGGAGCAGGGGTGGCGGTGGTGAAGAATGAAGAGAGGTAGAGTTCAGCATCTTGGGGTGGGGCGGAATGGAGGGAGTGGGACAGTGGGGAGAGAGATCAGCATCCTGGAAGCCTGCTGTATGAAGCTGTTGGTAAGTCTGATGGATTAGGCCCGGAGGCTCCTGTACCTTCTCCCTGAAGGCAGGAGGCTGAAAAGCCTGTGTGCAGGGTGGCTGGTGTCGCTCACGATCGAGGATGCTTTACGGATGAGGGTGGGGAGTGGGACACCGATGATCCTTCCAGCTGTGTTCACGATGTGCTGCAGAGCTTTTCCTGTTGTAGTCCATGCAGCTCCCACCCTAAACATATAGCTGGTCAAGATGCTCTTGACGGTGCCCCAGTAGAAGGGATGCATGATGGGTGAAGGGGCTTTTGCTTGTTTGAGTTTGCGAAGGAAGTATTGGTGGTCCAGGAGAGGTTCTCACAGATGTGCACCCCCAGGATTTTGGTGCAGCACACTTTCTCCACAGCAGCACCATTGATGGTTAGCGGGGGATGCTGGATGTGGCCTCTCCGGAAGTAGACAATTATCTCCTTGGCCCTCTCCAGGAGGCTGATGTCATTACACCACATGGTTAGGAAATCGACCTCTTTCCTGTAGTGGGTCTCGTTGTCCTTGGTGATGAGACCCACCACAGTTGTGTCGTCCTCAAACTTCACCATTTGATTGTTGCTGCAGGAAGGTTTACAGTCGTAGGTCAGCAGGGTGAAGAGCCGGGAACTGAGCATGCAGCCCTCAGGGGCCCCAGTGCTGAGTGTGATGCTGCTCAAGATGTTGTTGCCAACTCATACTGCTTGTGGCCTCTCACAGAGGAAGTGAAGCAGCTAGTTGCAGATGTAGGTGCTGAGCCCCAGCTGTCAAAATATAGTTAAAATAATGGTACTACAGGATTTATTTTGTTGTTATACATCCATGAATGTTAACATTTTAAGGTGGTCAAGTAAAGACTGTTTAACAAACACCATCAAAAGTCTACTTTTTTGTGATGTTGTAAAATTCAAGTGGATACATATTCAAACCATTAATTGCAATGGAAAGTGCTGTGGATGATTAACTAACTTACTCAACGATCCAGCAACTGTCTGTTGTCAACTGGGTAGCCAATTGTGAAGTCTAATAGAAAAATTGGTTGAAATTAATTGGAAGTGAAATTGCCTGGACATACACTGGTCAAGTCCAGATCAAAAACCTCAAAACCTGCCCGTTATGGTCATAAGTTTGATGAAGGTTAAAATGAATGCTAATTTAACATTTGGGTGGCCACATTTTATGAAGTTCTGACTTCAATTTTTAGAAATGAAATACCATTCAAATCATTACTGTATGAATGGCCCACACCTTTTTATAATTTAAAGAATGCAAGATTTTTTGAGGCCATGCAAAAGACAATTATCTAAATCCTTTTGGTTTAATTAGACCGAAGAAAATCCATTGATTGTTCTGAAGAAACCTTCATTATTGCATTTCTTGAGAGCTTTAACAACCAATACTGACCTGGGTGACAAAAGTCAGTGTCAACAAAGCAGAAACCTGCTGTTCTTTGATAATAATAATAATAATAATATAACATCATAGTTGATGGCTCAGAGTCAATATTCATTTTAATAATCTATCACTAGATAAGGAACATTGTGTTATCATCTAGAAAAGTACTATATAGTGATCTTTGATGTGATAAGAATCTGGCATATGGGTAAACAAAGAAATAATAACTCCTAGCTCACTCTAACATTTTTTTTTTCCAGAATAGTACTAGTAATAGTTCATATATTGTGAAAGTAGTTTATTGCCATCATCCCACAATTTTTAGATTTTTCAGTTTTCCACATCAATGATTAATGCTGTCTTGAAAAAGACAAAGATGCAGGCAACCATAACTTAATTGTAATATCATTTAAATTTACTAAGTGGCTAGTGTGCAGTTACATGCAAAATAATTTATCAGCTTTATAATGTGACTGGAAAAAATCTTGTGTCATTGATGATTCTGATGAGTGTGTAGCTTGGTGTGTTATCAACAGTCAACGGGAGGGTATGATTAGGCTTTAATCGCTATGTTTTCTGACAATGATTCAGACAATTCCATAGTTGATGTAAAAAACAGATGGACAAATTGGCATTTGCTTTCTATTTGCAGGGCATAAAGGGTTAAAAGAGCATATCAAAAGTGATATCATTCATTTTGAGTATTTATTGTACTCAAAGTACATATTAAATTCACTGACCAACATGCAGTGCATTGTTGTGCTTCATAGGAGGTATATTGCAGCTGTAAGTAGAATTATAAGCTTGAATCTCCTTCCCTTTGCATTTGAAATTCGATAAACACATAGTTACAAACAAAACGTTACAAGGTCATCAGGACATGGAGTTGATTAAGGAGTTCATCACAACTTGCAAGCCAGGTGAAGATGATGTTTGAATCTTCCTCCTCTGAATGTAATTGCTCGAGTTTTAAATCAATGTACAGCAAAGCTGGAATGTCCAAGTGCACAAACGATGAACACAATATCTACATGTATCTGGTGTGGTGTGGAAGCGAGGCAAAAATGTAGCCAAAGTTCTGCAGTTTAAAATTGACTATTGTGGATTTTGCTGTCGGTTCCAGACAGTGATATGCTTGGTAGCCCTAAATTTTGAGCTGTAATGGCACCAAATCTCTCTGGTTAGATTTGTAATTCAAAACACTTTAAAACAGAGCACAAAAAAGAGGCAGAGCGGCAAGAAAAGGCTACGCCGAAACTCCATAACTCATTGGGAACAATTGGGGAAAGTTACTGGCATTGTCTTTAAAATGCAAATCTCTCTATTGAAAACAAAACGTATGTACATCCATCCATCTTCTATTGCTTATCCAAAGTCAGGTCGCATGGGCAGCAGCTGGAGCAGGAAGGCCCAGACTTCCCTTTCCACAACCACATGGTCCAGCTCTTCTGGGGGGACCCCAAGGCACTCCCAGGCCTGGAGACATAGTCTTTCCAGCGTGTCCTGGGTCTTCCCAGTGGTATGTACAATATTCATTAAAAACAGCGGATCAAGAGACAAATATCTGTGAATACCACACTAAACCAGATGTTTCTGATTCAAGACAAAATAAACCTCAAATAGGCGTAGTCCACGGAGCCGCCCAGGGCCACCCAACCTGTATCCAGGAAGTTGATGATCAATGTGTCCTACAATTCATGTTTCGTCTCAAATCAAGTTAAATTTTACACCAAAAGAAAGGATGCACAGCCAAAAGTTTCTTTTAAGTCTTTTGCGGGAAACCAAAAATGAGGTCACTCGTTCATGAGGGGAAGTCCAAGAAAACTTATACAAATTAAGAGGCAAGATAATGAACATGCAGATCATCTGCTACTCATCATAATGGAGAAAACATGTTTTCATTGAGAAGTTATAACAATAGGAACCTGAAATTAGAAACAATGACAGACTGGTCCCCCATATAGGCCAGCAGCAGTGGTGCAATATTTATGCAACACGGCCCTACAGAATATTATAATCACACACACGTGTGTCTGTCCACAGCCACCACATGAGAAATGCTATTGCAAGGATTAGAGAAAGATTGTTCATTTTATAACTATTTGGTTTGAGCTTTGTTGTCCATGAACTGGTGGTGGTTCACCATTGTATTAAATTACTGACTTAATCCTTCTTTTGAAAACACAAACTCATTGGAATTTCTTTATAGCAGCTATTGATTGAAACTGAATAGTTTTCCAATATCCCCCCCTCAAAAAATAAAACTTCAATGTCTGAGAATTGGGAAATTTTGCCTGAATATCAAAGAAACCGGTTTTCCAAGCTCAAGGGCAGGCGACCATGATCATTAAATGTCCAGTTTTACATGCAATTGCTTAGGTGTTAAATTCGACAGAAACAAGACATGGTTAATGTGTTCCCTCATTTCTTTTAGAAGGCCTTGGTTGTTTAATCAGATTAATATCTCAATCACCTAATAGTTTTGCTCATGAAATGTTGCCGACCAGGGAGATCTCTATAAGTAGCCCCAGCTCTCTGTCATTATTTGGAATCTGAACATAATCATTTAGTGGTGGATGAATCGGGTTTGTATTTCCTATGCACAGAAGACAGATAGATATAATCCATCCAACAATCATGTAGTCATGTATGGTTATTTACAGTATTGTATACAATATTCAAATAGAGACCATTATTTAATTTAGGAGAGTTTCAGTGGGACTTTTTTTCAATCATAAAAGCAGAAATGATGACTAATTTACATGGATAAGCTCATTGTTATTTTTTCTAAATCCTCACCCCAAGCTACATCCTTACCACACTCTCAAGTCAAATCAGTCCGCCTTTAAAGCGTATGTTCTGTAATTACCTGTTTATCAACTTTTTGGGTCGTAGTCTGACTTTGGACATTCATATAAACTATCGATTCTAAGCACAACCATTTTGGTGCTAACTCTTCGCAAAGTTAAACAAATAGAAGAGACAATCAGTTAAATAATAGAATAAAGTGAATAAACCAAACCATGGAAATGGCAGCGAATCTCGGACATGAGGATTCCAAAGGGATAAGCATGTTAATTTTTGTTTTCAGGATGAATAAGCAATGGCAAATGTTTGCTCACTGAAAACAATCTGATAAGCCAATTTATCTCCATTACAACAATGCTATTAGTTGGCTTGCATCCAAAACTACAGAAAACAGCCCCAGTTTTACATGAAATCCTTTTTGTTACAAATGATGGAGCAGGAGGAAAATGAATAATGTGGTGACCATTTACAGATAGAAATTCCTCTATAAAGTCCAACAAGAACTGAGTGATTGTAGAGTTTATACAGTGGACCCTGCTGTCATTTCTATGTACCATAGGAAGACAGAGTGAATGCAGAACAAATAAAAATCAGAGTCTACCAATTGATATGCATTGGATGTTTTCTCACTCTTCTGATAGAGATGCCTCTACAAACAATGGTTTGGCGATAACTGCCAGGTCTGGCTGTGATGGTACAGCAGCAAGGGACGGAAGGTCACCGTATTGATATGGAACATGACAGGTATTGTTCCTGCTGTTACTTTCACTTCGCAAGACAATGTAGTTCCAGGGAGGGGACATTTGCAAAAGGAGAGGAAGGAGGTTGAGAAAGAAAGAGAGATGTTGGCTCATGTGTTTTCTGCTAATGGACTGCTGGTGCATACGTATGTGCGTGCATGTATGTGTGTGTGTGTGAACGTGTACTAACATCCCAGCTAAGAGCGACAGGGACTTGGTCCAGGACTGATGAGATGCTTCAGGGATAATGCCAGGCGTGGAGTTGATATGTGATTTGGGAGCAGGCTTATGCAATTTTTTACTCATTATTCTTAATCACATACTTCAGCATTTTCTTCACACCCCCCTTCCTCTCATACCACTACCCCCCATTGCTCCCATTCTTTCTGCCGCCTCCTCATATCCTTAGTCTGGAGGCTGACAATGACAAATAGAGGAACACCAAATCTGTATTTGGACTGAAGCAACAAATTATTACAGGATATTTTCCTCCACTTTTCAAAAGCCACAGTTTTACACCTGACACCCTTGAATATAGGAAGGCTTTCACTGTCAAAACACTAACTCTATCATTTTGAAGATCACACTTTGTTAGCCTTCCATCAATGCTCTGTATTCCCATCATTTTGGCCACATTTAATTGTAAGGGGGCCTTGTTATGGGAAGATAAATGAGCCAAAAATATTGAGGAGTTACAGGTGGATCCTGAAAACAAGGGCTTTATTTACTACCCAATATTACAAATCACAATTAAAAATGAATAAATAATTGAATGACTAAATAAATAAATAAAAAAAACAACAACAAAAACAAGCAATTAAGATACAGGCTACAAAAAGAGGTCAAATAAACACAACTCTGACTAAGAAGGCAAAGTAGCTCAACAAACACTCTGACCTAACAAACAGAAGAGGGGAAACACATTTCGGCTGATCAGGATAGTGGCACAGCGAGGGGATAACAAGACATTTTAAACTTCAAAGAAGATAAAAAAGGACATTTAAACACAGAAATTGCTTGTTAAACATTCAATTAAATACACAAAATATGCATAATTACTTCCTCTGCTGCATGACATCATCTTGCCATCTCGTCAACTTTCATTGTTTCATTTCTTAGTACTTGTTTCTAAAATCTAGAAACCTGAATCAAGAAATGTTTTGGTGCTTACCGAATTCTATAGATCTATGTAAAATCTATAGAGTCACACTTATTTATTTTTATTCAACACCCAAAAAAAAAAAAAAAATTTTGCCTTCCTGATTGCAACATAGAATCAGTATACAAAGGTGAATAGTTGAATCACAAATGAGAGACATCCCAAAAGGTCAGGCTTCTCTTATTAAAGAGACGCTCAATCATTCATACTTCATTCCTGAAAGCTTTCATACCACATAAAATTAACACAAAATCTGCCTCTACAATGTTTTGCATGCTTTAGTTATTTCATAGCATTCGACTTTCAATTGTTATTATTTTATATATCCTAAACTTGGAAAAAAGTTCAAATGCTCAAGGTTAATTCTGTAATATAAATGATGTTGATTACAACAGTTCTACCTTTTCAAATTTCACTTTCTGCATATCCATTGAGTGGCTCTTAAGTGGCTTTTCCTGTCAGTTTTGGGAAAAGAGTTTCTCATTTTGATTTTATTCAGTGGTTAAAATAGTCTTCCCCTCGGTGGACCATTCAGGGGTAAAGGACAAGTCTGTATTCCCAGGTGAAGGAAGCATCGGGGAATAACTCATAAACATGTCATCTCTTCTACGAAGAGCGAGCTGAGTAGCTGAAATGCCATGCTAGACAGGGAACTAGTGGACTGCACAATTTCCTTTGCTGCAACTGACACCTTTTCCATATGCAGGCACTAGACTGGGCTTAAGTGCGATGGCTATGCATCATTATGCCTAGGAAATGGAGGGTGCAAAAGTGCACCAACAGTGGCTTATATCTGACAGTTGGCCTTGTTTTACATTAGCCACATCATTTCAAATCCTCTCTTGACAGATTTGGAGATCAAGTGCTGAACCCAGGAAAATAATTCATGAGTACTTGAGACTATTTGGATTTTTCAGTGCTTTTGAAGCTTTCTATCTGTTCATGGAGGGCGGTATTTAAAATTTTGCAAATACAAAGCCAGCATCCCTATGAAGGAAAACCAATGATTGTTTGTTTTTTCAAATAGATGACCAAAGAGGGGCCCGGTACAATCTGACTACTGGCCTATAGGCTGCTTGAGTACAACATGGAACCTCCTGTCAGGCATCATAGCAGCTTAGATGAGTAGGCACATGGATTAAAACATGAGCAGGGCACAGAGAGGAAATGGCAACAATACTAGAGGAGCCAGACACCGGCTACTGAACGACAATCACCTAGGACTGTATGACCAGTAGTACCAACCGAGACATGAGCATCAGAAATGATATATACCAAGGAAAGGCGCTGTCCCCCCTGGCGTTCTGCATAGGTCTAAACTTCCTCTGACAGATTATTATCAACACTGGCTTTGGATACTGATTCCAGAGTGGGCCAACAGTCGGGGCAACAGGTATAGCCACAAGCTCCGAATGGCAGCTTGTGGCTATACAGCTACGCTCTACAGGGGATCAAATACCCCACTGGTGTAACATCCTAGCCACTGAAAGAAATAGAATCCATTGATATCAAGACAAGGAGGCTCCTTAAAATGCATGTAGGGTTTCCCCCTAGGTACAGTGTCCTGAAGCTATAAACTATTTGGAAAATAGGAGGCTGCGGAGGAGAAAGCTTCAGAGCCACTATTCAGTTGACAAACCCACCGCACCCAGTTGCAGTGGACAAGCAGCAGAAGACAGTCATTTTGGCAGATGTAGCAGTCTCATGTGACAGCAACATCAGTAATCAAGAGCCTGAGAAACCAAATAAATACCAATGCCTCTAGGAGGAGATGAAGACGAAATCGATACCTGATCAATACCTGATCAATACCAGGACCACAAAAGTGGCCCCGGTATTGATCAGGTCACTAACAGCAGAAAAAAACTGGGATACTGTCCTCAGAGGATTCCAGGAAGAAGATTTTAGAACTCCAGAAGTGCGCAATCCAGGAAACAGCTAAGATCCTGCATGGAACGCCTAATTTCCCAGGCCTCTGATAGAAGACCCAAGTGTGAAGAGAATAATTCCGCCCAGGTAGGGTAAGAAGAGGATTTTTTTTCTTTCCTTTTAATCATACAAATATTCTTTACCACTTTTCCATACACCATTATGACTTATTGTGACATACTGTTTTATTTGCTATACAGACTAATTGATTATCATCAAGATATAAGACAATTGTAAATTAATCACTTCAACCTGTAAGTTCAATTCTTGTGCTGTTTTCCAAAAAAAGTATGTTGATGTGAGAGAAGAGGATGCAGAGAAAAGGGTTAGATGGAGGCAGATTGTCTGATAAATTGAAAACAAAACAAAGAAAAACAAACAAAAACAGAGTTCTTGTCAATTAAACCTTATTATAACTCAAATATTACTGTCATAATACTCATTACCTCGTAACACTATTCTTGAATGGTATGACTTGATACCAATACCCTAAGACAGTAACTAAGATGCTCATACAAACTATATTTTAAGGATTTAGTCAAGCTCTCCATGATTAGTCTTAAGCTGTCTTTGACTTTCACTCTATAATCACTTCAAAGTTTTATGACCAGTCGCTCTTTTATATCAACTTTAAATAGCATAATAAATGGTAGTCATTACAAATAATGGTTGGTAATGATTGGCTTATGAACGGGCCTATTCCACAGCATTCAATGTTTATTGAGGAATAATACTTTGCTGGATTACTCATTTTTCTTGCTTAGGGCAATGGACAACATACAGATATTCTTAGCTAAATCTGAGAAGACACAAGCCCTTACTGGGGGACACTAGAGCCAGTTTCATCACTGTAGCACTGAACCAGATAGTTTTCCCAAAGCGGAGTTGATTCCACAATGTGTAATGTATAACATAGATGCCATGCGAGCCAATGTTAACTAGAATCTCAGAAGGGAGTGTCTCCAGCAACTTAGTTTGCTTACTAAACTTTATCACTATTCCAGTTCTCCAGAGTGGATTTCACAGTTAAATAATGAAAGACCTGACAACACTGCCCCCCTACAATTGATCAAAGGCTGCTTAATTTTGTGCATTAATTATGAGCTAATGAAATGGCCCATCACTCTCCTTATAAAGCAGTAAACATTGGGGCAAAAGAAACCATCTTTCAGGCCATGGCATGATTATATAAAAACAAAGTTAATCATCAGGCCTCGTGTTCTTCCCCCATTTTGTTTTCTTGCCTTCAGTTGCTTAATGTTTACCACCAGGAAGATATTTTATTCATTAGTTTTGTCATAAGGTTCTGTTTCACATGAATCTAGCCACTCATGCATGCAGTATGAGTGTTGAAATTAGCATCTCATTACTTGCAATATGAAGGCCAGATGTTGAGAATGTGATCTATGTGTTGGCAAATTGCTGGGTCTAGCATTTTAATATACCCGATTAATGCCATATAATAAAGTTTTAGTGCCAGCAAGCAAAGAAATGCCTTGATGAGTGATGTAGCAGATAGGCATAAACAAGTTTAGACATGTTCTCTGACTTTAATTTTGGGAACACAGGGTTAAATGAGTGCAATGCCAATGAAGTCTTATATCAGATGTCTCTAATCTGATTTTGTATGTCATAGAGAGACAAAACCTCTTACACATGTAGCGTCATATTGATGTTTATAGCTTATAGTAAGGGTGACATGGATTATGCAATGAGACATTTCTGTCACAGCAAATTACCATGATGCGCATTAGGAGAGCTTAGATAAGTTTGCTTAGAAAAGTGGTTATCTGTGTATTATGGAGCAAAAGAGGAGTCATTTCTCTAAAAAAATGGGGTTGCCAGCTCTTTGAAAATAATGTTGGAAAAAATGTTGTTTTTATTCAATTGCTACTATATTTTTCATTGGTGCTTTTTCTACTGCCCTTAAGCAGACAATAAAAGGAGGCAGTCTATGTTATACATGATGGATATGTCTTAAATGTGCCAGGAGTTAAGTTGTATTGAACATTTGCTTGATACGGATTGTTTTGTTCTGCGGGTTGTCAAAGTCACGTGGTGGTTAGTATGTCTTCTTAACAGCAAGTAATCTCCAAGTTCAATTCCAACAAGAGCATCTTTGGGTGGAGTGTTCATGAAGTACATTAACTGAGGAAAAATATCAATTGGCGTGCAGTGAAAATTATTGTTGTGTGTCTCAGTATGTGGCCATGTCAATAACTATACTTGCCTCTCTTCCAATGTCAATCTGGCATTGTCAAACCTATGGGTAAGATAGGCAGTGGAGAAGAGGAATGTTTTGTTTGCTTGAATCGCAAATCCATTAGAATAATATAAATATATATATTTTTTTATGCATCCTGGCAATATTGCACACACACACACACACACACACACACACACACACACACACACACACACACACACACACACACACACACACACACACACACACACACACACACACACATATAAAAATATATATATATATATATATATATATATATATATATATATATATATATATATATTTGTGAATTCTTTTTTTATGTCTGTATTAAAAA
>CAAKHD010004544.1:65954-85932 GCA_901007705.1 Fistularia tabacaria
CAGTAACTATAGAGGGATAAGGTTGATGAACCATCCAATCAAGTTATGGGAAGGAGTAGTGGAAACTAGACTGAGAGCATAAGTCAGCATTTGTGAGCAGCAGCATGGCTTCATGCCTAAAATGAATACTACATATGCAGTATTTGCTTTGAGAATGCTAATAAAAAGTACAGAGATGGTCAAGCTGCACTGTGCTTTTGTAGACCTAGAAAAAGCGTGCAACAGGGTGCCGAGAGAGGACCTCTGGTATTGTATGAGTAAGTCTGGAGTGGCAGAGAAGTATGTTAGACAGGTGCAGGACATGTATGCTCGCTGTGAGAGAGTGGTGAGGTGTGATGTAGGTGTAACAGAGAAGTTCAAGATGGAGGTGGGACTACATCAGTGATCAGCTCTGAGCCCCTTCTTGTTTTCTGTGGTGATGAACAGGCTGACAGATAAGGTTAGACAGGAATCTCCATGGACCATGATGTTTGCAGATGACAATGGGATCTGTAGTGAGAGCAGGGAACAGGTTGGGGATATCTTGAGAGGTGTAGGATTTGCTCTGGAAAGGAGAGGAGTAAAGGTTAGTTGAAGCACGACAGAATATATGTGCGTGAATGAGAGGAACCCAGAAGGAACGGTGAGGCTACAGGGAGTTGAGATCAAGAAGTTCGAGGATTTCAAGTACTTAGGGTCAACAGTCCAGAGCAACGGAGTGCGGAAAAGAGGTTAAGAAACGGTTTCAAGCAGGATGGAATGGGTGGAGAAAAGTGTGAGGGGTATTATGTGATAGTAGACTATCAGCCAGAATGAAAGGAAAGGTGTACAAGACAGTGGGGAGACCAGCGGCGCTGTATGGTTTGGAGACAGTGGCATTGAAGAAAAGATAGGAAGCAGAGTGGGAGGTAGCAGAGATGAAGATGTTGAGGTTCTCTTTGGGAGTGACGAGTATGGATAAGATCAGGAATGAGTCCATCAGAGGGACAGCACATGTTAGATGTTGTGGAGAGAACATCAGAGAAGCCAGACTGAGATGGCTCGGTCATGTACAGAGGAGGGATGGAGAATATATTGGTAGACGGATGCTGGAATTGGAGATGCCAGGCAGGAGGAAGACTGAAGAGAAGATTTATGGATGTTGCTAACTAGCTGTTGAGCCTCCCACTGATACTAAGATATTGTCAATTATCTGCAAAATAAATGTCAGTGATGGTGGTCCTCCTGGCATGATAAAGATCTTACATTAATATGGCTTATCTCTGTTAATACATTTTCTGATTGATTTTAAGCAGAGGTCAGGAGAACAGAGACAATAAAATATTCAAATGGAAACATATTTGCGCTGTAAGGAGGAATGTAATGAAGACGACTAACAGAAAAATATAGCCACATGACTGCATATTCATTGCCTGTTGGGTGCCTAATACTTCTCATCCATCAGCTCCTGCCCCCACACTCTCCCCATGTCTAAACATAACCCAAAGAACATTAATAGATACTTCAAAACATGGTGTGAGACGCTTGGTCACTGCTACTGTGTTCTTGCAACAGCAAGACTTAGAACATATTTTTCAACATTGAGGACTTCTAATTAGTCTCAGGAGTTCTTTCTGTTTTTTATTTTTTTTCTCTCATCATGTGATACTGGTTTGCTGAACAATAAGGCTAACTAATGGAACCTTGGACAGCTTTAACACATTGAATAAATTATTCAAAAAAGGAACAGCTGAATAGTACATTTCTCAAATAGAAACTTTCGTGCAATGAAGTTAGTCATTTATTCATTTTCCTCCTTCATAGGAGGAATCATATATAAACCATTATTGCTTCATGTAAAAAGAATTGCATGAAGGCAAGGTGTCACATGGTCATTTCTATCAAATGTAACTAAATCTGATTGAAATCTATATCAATGGGTTACCCAGAAATTGCTATTAAAGATTCCTATTGATTAGTTGAGTGTAGAGCTGGTGTGGAGTGTGGAGATCTACCCTAATGTTGAATTCTTCTCGGATAAACATTTTCTTTTTTTTTTATGGTCACCAGCTATGGACCCGAATAAACCATAATCTATCATCATACTACTCATGATCAAAAAAGGGAAAACAGTAAGTGCAACATTTCATCCAAGAAGCCAAGACACAACATCTAAGTAATAGTTTTTAAACTAAATACCTGTCATGCCTACAAGCCAGAACTATTCTAATTTAAATTTAAATCATTCATGGATTGCAAGTTTTATTTTCAGAAGCACCTGAGGAAGTATTTGAAAAAATTCTGAGACCATGAACTGAAAATTCCAAGAACGTTTACACACTCTGTAGTAATAATCTGAACACTGTTGTATATGTGTATGTTTGGAGGGGCATCTGGATTTCTTTAATGCTCAAGTTTATGTTGTGTTGCCTGAGGAAAAAAAACAAAAAAAAACAATAACAGGTGGGGTAAATGATACTGTTTATCATGTCATTTATCATTCCACAATGGCACTCCCCATTGGGCAATATAAAGTTGGTAGCAGGTGAACATTTTGGCCTTAATTTTAAAGAAGGGTCCCCTTGTCAGAATTGACCCGGGTCCTTCATGCTGAGAGGCCAAAGTGCTAACCACCCTGCCACCCCTATAGGTTCAGTATGAATGAAAAGGACCAATCCACTGTTTTACCAAGGGGGGCACTGTAGCATGCAACAACACTGATTATCTATGTAGAAATCATTACAACTGCTGCCACCTTCATGTCTACCATTTTACCAGAGATGCTATTATCACGAATACTGTCCATGCAAACCACTCCCTCAACAAACTGATCAATGTTGTATCTTAAATCTAATTGATATTTATATTTAATTGTATTTCCACATTGCTGCTTAGCAAATCCCTCCTGATGGCGTTTTTTTTTCATTTTTTAATTTAATTTTCACTCTCATGACTTTTCCATTTTGATATGTAAGTACTTCCCGACACATTTGAGATCTGTCAAACCTTCAGTCTGTGTCCACAGAACTTCTGACTCCATTCTGTATTTGAACAGTAAATTTCGCCATTCAGGCTTACTCAGAAAAAAAGACATTCATCATTTGTGTCATCCTTTATTCAAACATTTCCTATGCAACATGCCATCACTGACCACGCTGCCAGAGTTGCCCCAAATCCTTCAGTTCTCCTTTAGAGGAGCTGTGATTGATTCTCTCATATCATTACACATTCACTTGCATTTACCAGTTTCTTGATGCATTTTACTGTCTTACTCTATCACCACATCCTCACATTGGAGCAGTTATTAAAATAAAAGTTAAAGCTTTCTTAGAAGTTGGAAGTCCCCTCTGTGAGGAAAAAACAAAACAAAATAACTCAGTGCCCAGTACCTCCATACAATTGACTACTAACCTAAACTCACTGTCCTTCCATGCATCTCTACCGCTCAAAAAAAAAAAAAAAAAATCATCAGTGTATTGCTTTAGTCAAACTGCCTCCTGGCAAATTCAGGCACACAAATCCAATTAGAAGCTATTTCTCTTCAATTTTTACAATGCCGTTTGATGAATCCTTTCCATCAATCATTTTTAGCAAAGCTTGAGGTGTTCTCCTTCTTGATGAGGGAGTGTGTTAAGGTGAAGTCAGCAAAATGGAAGTTCATGTTTTGCGTCGTTTTCTATAATTATGTAATTGGATTTCTTTCGTTTTTAAAATGTCTTGGTTCTTCAGCCAGAGAACTTGACTCTACATGGCTGTAGTTCACTCTACAGGTTTTTGCTGCTTCTACAGAGGGAGGTCATTTGGTTCAATATGGTGCTCAGAGATTATATCTTTCAGAGTTCTACTGTACCTCACAAGCTGTATTCCATTATCACAGCTCTCATTCTTGGGGGCAAATGTGTTGAAGTAAGTTAATACTCATCCAAACTAAAAACAATGGCATCATAGAGAAAATAAATAAATAAAAAAAAAACAACTGATCTCACTTCAGCCAAAATGTCTTCCTGCATAAATATACATTAATCTCTCTACAATCACAGTTCATCTGTAAATCCCATTACTTGCTACCACACCTGCACAGCTAATTCATTGTCCCATTCCTCCTTCCAGAAATTGAAAACACTTGGTTGCATCCCACAGCCATCCGACTAATTTCAACAACCATTCAATGAACCTGGCCAGAAGACCTAAACCATTCTAAACAGCCTCATGGCAAGTGCTCCCTGTCTGCCTACTTGGCTGGAAGTGCTTCAGTGCATCTCACTAAATCAACTGTCAGTTCCTTCAGTGGACATCACTTCTGTTTACAATTTCATCATCATGCTCATTCAGCCCATAAAACACAGTCTTCAAACATCCACAGCCATTTAGGTGGAATCAAGGCTTCATCGATCTTCTCTTCATTGTATTTCTATCTTCTATGCAATGTGTTTTCATGACAATTAAGAGCTTGTAAAAACAGGAGCTGTCTAAAATGGATATACACTTGTAACTGTTCTGTCAAGAGTGTGTTAATTTTCCTTATATTCAAGCTGCATATATTCTGAGTTTGACTTAGCCTTAGACTTCATGTTTTCTTTATGTATTTATTTTATTTCTTAAGCTTCAGAATTTGTCCAAATTTCATTGGCATAAGACCCTCCTATCATTCCAGTATGGCATCACCATTCACATCATCATTCATTTCCCATCCACATCTTTCACCTCAACTCCTATTTTCGTCTAGATTAGCCCCTGACTCAACTAACCAGGTCCAGGTATGCTGCCAATGCATCTCCACAAGGCTCTCTCTTTCTTGCCAAGACCAGGAAAGTGATTATTTTGTTCTGTTTTAAGAAACAGAGGGTTTATCTCTGTTTTTCTATCAAATCACAGTTCCAACAACCTTTCCACACCACCAAAACATCCATTGCACCTCGCATCTTAGATAAAACCATCCAGCTCTTCCACCAATAATCATCCCAAGCATAAGTCTCAAATTTGCAGCCTCAATAAAACTCTCTAGAATGACTGTAAATTAATAAAAATTCTTTCAGGGCCTTGGCCAGCACTGGTGGAACTGCCAACATATCATAATATGACTGCCGAAAGCCTACTGAAACAAGCAAAAGAGCTACTCAAT
Source organism: Fistularia tabacaria (assembly GCA_901007705.1). Lineage (NCBI taxonomy): Eukaryota > Metazoa > Chordata > Actinopteri > Syngnathiformes > Fistulariidae > Fistularia > Fistularia tabacaria. Next base: position 71,035 of record CAAKHD010004544.1, read on the forward strand.
TCTGGTCTGAGAAGCATTTACAGGCTTTTTGCATTCCAGGCACGTCTTAAAACCATTACTGCCAAGCCAGTAAGTCCCACATTCTATTTTTGTCAAGCTCACACTCAACTGAAGTTATTTTAAAACAAAATCTGAATCTTTGGAAATATTCCTGAGCCGGAATAAAAACTCACTCTCTTTATTCGTCAAGATCTCACATTGGCCTCCCAGAGCATTCAACACAACATAATATCCAAATATCCAGCTTTAGAGCTCTATACCAAAATCAGATAATATAAAAGCTTTAGATTATACTCAGCTATCACACTTAAATCTGATTTAGATTTTGTCAGCCACATTTTCTCATTCCCACTGTCACAAACACAATGACATACTTCAATCGAGATGTTTCTTTGAAATGAAAACATTTGGGTCCCATGAATCCCTGATTCAGGGTTTTGAGAATTCTCCTGATCTTTGACTGAGGTTTCTCTATGATTGACTTCACAGGTGAATTGGTGCCACCTTTAAACAGATGCTTCTCATTATGGATGTGACTTCCCATGTACGAATACATTGTGAATGCAATTAATGCAATATGTCTGGCTTTTTGGGGGAAGGATTTCCTGTTCAACTTTTGGGATAACTTGTAAGATGGACACAATATTACATTTCAACAACATATTGGATTGACCTGTCCAAGCCTCTCTCGTCAGTGTATGCCAGCGTCTTTCAACCTTGTCACCCGTTCCTCTACCGGGCGTCTCTCAGATGTGTTTGGATGCTGGAGATGCCGCTACACTACAAACAAACGCCCACCTCTTTGCTGTTACCAGACTCTTGCCGATACCACAACCCAGCACTGTCCTGCTTGGCCTCCCAGCGCAGACATTTCCTCTTCAAGTTCCCGGCCCTGTCAGTGGATGTCAGCACTGTCCTGCCTGGCCTCCTGCAACAACCTTGCCTCTTTGTTTTGTAAAATATCTCCTCTTTGGTGCATAGTCTTGTGTTGGCGCTTGGGTGTGACCCAAGAAACCTAACAAACATTGCTAATTGCATTTGTCACTGGATTTTGTGTAACATTTCTTCACTATGGATACTGGCAATGTCAGACCCAGGACACATATCGTTGTCAATGTCAGACCCAGGACTATTTCACCTGTATTTAATCATTATTTGAATGCATAACTAATAACTTGATAACAAGATCTAATTTAAACATTTTAAACATTGACACATTATTAAACGATATTCATTGAAGCAAAAGTAATAGCTGATGTATATATATATATATATATATATATATATATATATATATATATATATATAATCTAACCGATGTGCAGTGAAAATATGTGACAAAAATTTGACAAAATGGGCTCTCAGAGACTTTTACATGTGAAATAAAAAACACCAGCTGAAGTTCTTACCTTAACTCAAGTATAAGAATATGAATCCTTCAGCTATCTACAACTTGCTGATCACTGCCTTATTCCTTCCACTGTGCAGCACACACTTAAATTCATGTCATTATTTAATATCCTTTACATATGCTGATGGAAAATGCTTCTTTTCGTGACTTGTATTGCTTCCGCCGGATGGTATTATAAAGTTGGAAAAACTGCTCTCATCAGTGTGGAAACTTTTTCTCAACAGGGTATCGTATCTCAGAAAATCCAAGAAGTTAATGACCGCTGCGCCACAGAGGATTGCTCTGTTTTTCACCAGATGCTGGATTTTTGGAATTCCCCAGATTCTAATGTGCACCAGAACAGCACTTTTCCAGTTCAAGTTTCAGGGAGCATGTAGCATCTCATTAGCTCAGGTCACTGATAGAGTGTGACAGACATGAAACTTGACACGTGCTGCAGACCTCCGACATGCAATTCATCTTGTTCCCATAATGCATGAAAATTGACTTTCTGCATTTATGATTATTTTTCTTCTTTGACACTTTTCTCAAATATGTCAGTTTAATATTGTTCTCATATTTCATGCATAAGCATTTTTCAATCATTTTTTCCCTCTTTGAAATAGATGCTTCCAAATTTGGCACAGATGAATACAGTAAGCCCCGAGTCAAACCTAGTTTTTCAAAAGAATTGTGAGGTAAGAATCAAGCCACACTGGAACCCGAAGAGGATTATTTATTTAGACTTGATCCCGTCGTCTTTGAGATAAAAAAAGACAAATTTTCTTCATTCACAGGTAGCATGACTTCATTTTCTTTTTTAATGAATAATATATATGTATATATCAGCAATTGCAAGTGAATAACTCTTTGAATTTACAATAACTTAACAGGGAATATGTTGGATTTAATCATGTATGGGTGCATTCTATTAATAATAACAGGGCAATTTTGGGTTTCAGCAAGTGGCGATGCTGATCCAATTCCCAACTCTTACACCCAGTTCAGATTTTATAATGGTAGACATAAGCCATGCATATAATCTATTTACTTGTCTCTGATGCAAACCTTAGCTGTCAAGCTCCTAAAAAAAAGAAAAAAAAAAGCAAGGAAGAAACGAGCAAAAAGAAAAAAGTGGACTGACTTTACGGTCAATCTGATTTGCTATGGTACGAGCTGATTTTGCAGTCAAAGCATTGTTTGTATGTGTATGCTAATTGGCTTTTCTTTGCATGTCTGTTAGTCTGTTTTAGCAATAGAGATGAAATAAAACCAAGAGAGGGAGAGAGGGTAAAAAAAGACACCTCTGACTTTTGGTAAAAACTATGCCATCATCCATTTTTAATCTTAGTATTATTAAGGAAATGGAAAGACGAAAGATTATCTTCTATCACATTTCCTTTGTGTGTTTGGCCTATGCACCTTGAGCCAATGCTAATGGGTGACAATGACATCTTAGTATTTTGAAGTGGGCACTTGGGTCCTTGTAATTCTACTGAGGATATGACACCTTCAGATGGCTAATCAAAGAGACCAGTCACCAGAAGCTCACCACCTTTTACCACCTCGAGCTATTGGACTGGCCTTTGAATAGCTGGCTTTGGGATCATTAATGTAAAAGACCAGAGTTGAAGTCAAATTAATGGTCAAATTAAATTTGTACTAATTTATTGGGCTTGTGTAATGGAAGCAGGTACAGTTATAACTATATGAATAAGGTTGGTCTCAGTAATTTGCTAATTGCTTTTTGTCAGCTTGATATTGAATAAAAATACATAATCAAACATCTACTACCTCTTTTAGATTTTTCCTTGTTGAACTTGTCTTTCCTGGTGTGGCTCTGACACATTGTGTAATTGAGAGGACAGAATCATATTGTTAACCACCATTCATGGACAATAAGAATAATGCAGGGAACAGGTTTTAATTTGTGTTCTTAATTGTATTTTCCTCATTTGTTCTCCTTTCTTGCCTGTTTGTGTGCACCGTTTTAGTTACTGTGCTATGGTGTATACAACAGTCATTCAGAATTAGTTTGTGTGGTATTCATTCTGCAGAACAGTCACATTATTTTGATAAATGTATATAGTTTCTATTTTCACTTTTTCATTTCTAAGAAAACCACCAAGAAACCAGCAAAGCTGGTTCCATAATATTCTTGAGGAATACTGAGTAAACAGTTTAAAAGCCGGTGTAATTATGAACTGGCTGAGAGATCACTGGCTGATTGAAAAAATAAGACAGATTGTGTTAAGGAGGATGTGAGAAGCAGGTAGAAATGGGGGCATGATTATTCCATGACAGCTCATAAACTGAGATTGGAAAATGGAGAAGACATGCCTTGTCCTTTAAATTTACAAAATCAAATTAATTTCCATAATTCTTGGTTTTATGGTGGTTTCACTCATCATCAAAGTGCTCATGTTTGCAAAGAATGCAGAGTTGTGGTACTGGTTGAAATTACACTGATTTTGGAAGTCCGTTTTTGTGGGAAAAAATAAAGAATAAATAATCTGGTGTAATTGTGTTTACTCCTCTTCATGCCAGAGGAACAACATTTTCTTCTAAGATAGAATTTGAGCTGAAAATATGCTTGTAAAAGAACTTAGTTAATTTCTTATCATTTTTTTTGTTTGCATTTTATCTAATACCATTCAATATTTTTGTTTGTTTTGTTTATAGTCCTGCTCCCTATGCCAGTAGGAAATAAATTACAAATATGAAGCTATTCACAAGCGAATGCTAATTGACAGATAAATTATAGCCTACTTAAATAGAGGCTGATAACGATAAAGCACTGACTTATTTATCGTACTGCTACATGATCCACATGACACTTGCATATATGAACACAAGCAATTGCAACAATTACAAATGTAACCACAGAAAAAAGACAACAATAATACAGCAGCAAGCTGACTGCAGCCACTAGTCTTTTAGCACTACCGCGAGTGGACCACAGAATAGGCTCTTTTTTATCTCCTTTTTGCCTTTTCCTTTGCCTCCTCAGCACTGACAGCTGCTTCCTAACGAAGCCCACTCTTTTCCAAGCAGACCCTGTGATAATGAGGATCTGCCCAGAACTACAGGCAACCAGGGACCAGTGTCAACAGCTCGAAGCTGACCTCCTGAATGGGTCTTCTTCCCCTCGTCACCGAGAGAGCAAAACGCTGCACCTCATTGTTTGGGTGGAGAGCAGATCCTTGCTTCGGGGAATAGCCTGTGTCCAATACAAACACTGAGCCGAAACAGTGGTGAGGCTTCATGAGCATACATATGTGTGGATTCATGAATGTGCTCACACCAGGGAGAGGGCATATGTGGACAAGAATGCATACGCACACACACACAATGTAGAGAGAATCACAAGTGATTCATGTCACATTTGACACACAAGATTTTGTGTCAATGAATAAATCAGACGAGTGTTCGTTAAAAGTCTACCTTACCAAGCGAAAAATCATCATCTACAAAAAATGTTGCATTGCTTATTTTCCAAAAGCATTTTCTTGGTACAGAAAAAAATACAAATATACATATCATCACAAACATGTTTTTGGTGATGGCTTGACATACAGCGAATGGATTCATTAAATTACTCCTGAGATAGCTCCAATGCAGCTGCAGAAAGAGATGGGTGTTATAAAAATTGGGACCCGAATGACTTCATCTGCTCATGGTCAAAACATTTACAGAAAAACTCTTTGCAGTTGAGGCAGTGTGACTTATTTAAGTATGTGGAATGACTCTCTGGAAGTGGAGGAAACATTGTAAAAGACCAGTTCCTATATGCTTTGGTTGTTCCACAACCCCACCATTAATCAAAGTGGATAAGCATTCCAATCGACAACAAACATCCTCTGCAATGAATATGTCACTAATCTGAGCCAGCTAACAGACAGTAAACCACAATACAAGCAGCCAGAGGATATCTGCACACAAAATGGAGTGAATATGGATTTTTAGCTTGGCAGAGTATTTCGTGATTTTTAAATTCTCAAAGGACATTGCACTTTTTTCATGGAACTCATTCCATTGAATACAGTGAAAACAATTTATGGAAAAGTTCTCAAGACTTCAAACAACAACAACCACATGTCCCACTAAAGACTTGTGACAGGTGGAAAAATCAAATATTTTGTCAGCAAAATGACTGAAATAGAGGAAAATAGAAAACTTGGTACCTCCCCCATCCTCCCTCTCCATTCAATGCTACACAGGACAAGGTGTTACAGTCCCTTGTGCCAAGATCCTAAGAAAATACACCAAGGAGCCCAATTCAGGCCGTAGAGAAGCCATCTAAACCAAACAACCAGCACACTACTACCCTACAACCACTTATCTATATCAGCCAACAGCACCCTGACGTATATCATCAGGGTTTTCAAGTGGGCACCTTCCATCATCTGTGCTTCGTCGAGTTAGGCCCACGACACCTCAAGAAGACACCTCATATTCTGAGCGAGTAATCACATCCTCTAGTATTTCCTAGATTTTGGAAAATTAGGATTGAAAATGTATCTATCATGATCACTAACTCAAAAACAACTTGTTTATTCAGACAATACTTGAACATGGATTAAGTAAAAGAGACATTAATGACAGATTTTAACACCATCTGTATGAAAACATGCAAACAGATGCAAGTGTGTTATTTGTCTGACTAAATAGCGAGCTCCAAAGAGATGTAGAAATATCACAAAAATATCTTCACATGCATATGAAATATAAGTTAAAATGTTAATATTGCCAACATTCCAAATCGACTATTAACATTAACAGAAACCATCCCTTTGCAGTTACTGTTTATATCAACAGCTGAATTGCTACACAATATTTTTTCTACTTCAGTATGAGTAACTTTATCTGTGTTTGTGACTTGCAGGCTTTTAACTTTCAAAATTATGTCTCCTGAATATAAGTCCAGTATTAACTCAGAGATATTTGTTTTCAGGAACAGGGCATATAGGGCTCTACTTCAAAAATGTATTTTCAGTAACCTGTGGTTTCATCAGTGAAGATAAAAACAGCCTTGTAGTGGCAAATTCTTCAGGTACATCACACCGATTTTTGACTGCAGGGAGATTTAAATTAGTTTTACGTGATGCATATTACAATACATTGTCCAGAGAGAATTTGGGTTTATGGTTACTTTCGCTGAAAAAAAAAAAAAAAAAAAAAAAAATCAAAATGCAAGCACAACGAAAGGTCTGACGGTATGAACTACCAGACCAGCAGTCCCTGAAGCAATGTCAAAATCTTGCTACTCACTAACACTGCCACAAGACTGACCTGTGTAATGCAAATTATTTTTTGATCTCCACAGAGCTCCTTGATGCCATCACTGGGGCCCCACAGCATGCTCTCTAAGGATACCTCACCTTTTGGTCTCCCTATCAGCTATGCACAGACAAAGTCTTGGTCAGACTTCTCAAATCGCAGACTAGAGGATTTATTTTTCATGGTATAATTCATTACTTCACTCTACAGGATAACCACCAATTCAGCAATCCTTTGTGACCCAAAATGGCCCTGCTGCCGAAAAGCGATGATAAGGCGTTTCCCCTTCGCTTCAACTTTGGGGAGTCTGTTGGATCATATTACAACAGTAAGATTGTATTTGAAAGTATTGCCTCCGTTGTTGTGTTTTTTTTTCTTTTTTTGGTAAGTGAGCACCCGCCACTCTTGCTAAAAACTTCAAACTTGATTCAGATATGGTTCCATTCCTTATTCCTTGTAATTTGTGAAAGTGGAAAGTGTCCTGCCCGCATTGTCTCACAAATGGCCAAGGCTTAAAAGGTAGTCAAGAAACTTTAGTATATTTAAACTCACTGCACAGAATAGTAAAATTGGTGATGTGTTGCATCATGACAGACAATAACAACTCATCCAAACCTTTCTGAAGCATAACATCCCCCGGGGTCGATTCTTGATCTGCTCCTTTGTATGGGAGAAGATACAATCTTATAGTAGCTTACTGAATGCTCATCACACTCTTTGTGGGGAGCAATTAAAACTAAGAGGGAACTACCACCTATACATAGAAGAGGAAGAACACAATATCAATGAAAATGTACCTAAAGTTATATCCTGACAGCTTACATAATATAACATGATTTTAAGAAGATTGTTCATTTCAGTGCCAGAATATCAGCAGGCAGTGTAACTCAAATGTATTTTTCTTGGGTTATGAATCTGCTACACTTAGAAACCAATATATTGTACTTTGGATAAATATATTACCACATCCTTTTACAGTGAAACACGCAAAATGTAATTTCAATTGAATAGTTAAGTGAAAGTAAGTGTTAAACTTGAAACAAATGCAATCGACCCGTTGGAAGTACTTCATTAAAGTTTGAATGTTTGGCATATTTGAATCAATCATTGGAAAAATGTGCCACACAATTTCTGGATAACATTTTTTTCCGGATTTTAAAATAAGAAGCTGCTTGTCAATTATTCCACTAGAATGAAAGAGAAATATGCCATACTCAAACAAAATTATTTTACATGGTTATAATCCATGGGAAAACCATATAACTAACTGAAATACGAAAGTTTTGTTTAATTCCATGTGATAATATACAAAGTAATTGGTTGCTCTGTGATAGAGACCAAGTTGATTTTCCTGAAATCTCTGCAACTGCCAGCAGCACAGAACACAAAACATTTCACACCACTCTGACAAAAATGAGAGCAGAAAAAAAGCTTTTGTAATATATTGTTCAAGTGACATTTTCAGAAGACGTCATAGCAACATGGCACAATTTGCATTTTGTTTGGCAGAAACAAGACATTGTATACAATAAGTGCCTGACTGTGGGTGAAAAGAAGAATAGGAAATGAGACAAGTAATTCAATGACTCTCTAAAAATAAATGGAAATCATGAAATAGGGTATGTGTTGAATAAAACACGTTAGTATGTTTGTCTTTTACGCAAACGTATGCACTTAGTTCAATGGCAATAACAAGTCTATGGCGGTAAATATTTAATTCAATTCAAATGAAAATTGGGAAAATTCATCTATGGCAAATTTGGTCACATTTGTGATAAACAAGAATTCCAAAATACTATAATATCATTGATTTGCAGAATCACAGTTAGGCCTATGAATAAAATAGTATGTTGATAGGCAGACCTACCCAGCAAGCAAACAAATTCAATAACAGAATAATTGTTTTCTGTTAGAAGTCTCCTTGACACAGACGAGGTCCATTTCAATTTCCTGTCAATCACTCATGTATTAAATAAAATCTAAATTGCTTTTTCTATTTGTTGCCTAAACCTGAAACTAACATTGATTTATCTCCAAAATGGTGGAGCTAGTTAAAATAACAGTTAAAATATGTTAATGGAAAAATGTGGCTCAGATTTTTAATTGAAACAAGATCTCTTTGAACATCAATCATGTGCTGTGTTGGACACAGTCATTTCAAGACCTGGCCTGTTACGGAGATAAAAACAGCAAATGATAATAAAGGCCTTTTGTGCATTTTTTTTATCTGTTTTTTTTTTCTTTTAGCTTGCTATTGCTCATCATTATTTCACTTACGACTGTGGTCAACAGCTGAATATTACAATTAGGTTTTGCCTGAAAACTTTGGACAGGATGAAGTTGGATTTGCTGAAAGAATGTACAGTAAAGCTGAGCTGCAGGAGGTAAAATCTTCTCCACAGTCTCAGGCAAGCTGGAAATATGTCACCATCCTAAATGAATAATTTAATCCTCAAAGTGTACTTCAAAGCTGCTCACCAGGTGGTGAGTCTCCCAACAGCTGCCTCACAGCCCAGCAGACAGTCAAAGATTGAGCAAAATGATTTTCTCCAAATGTTCAACAAAACTGTGTCTGGATGATAATATTGTGCTGCCGGTACAATCATACCTACCAACAGACATTCCTTCCCACTGTCTTTTTTGACTTCTGTTGGAGGGGACAGCAATGGAGCTATGGTTCTACAGATGAAAAGTAAAGTTAAAATTGAGAGGGAAGCTAACGACCTGAAAGCAGCAAGTGAAAACGGGGAAAAAAACAAACAAACAGATTCTCCAGATTTAAATCCAAAGCACCTTGTGGTGCGCCACCCTGATCTTTCTTCCGACTGACCACTGAGGGTAACAAATGTCTGCGCTACAGCAGCAGCAGTTGGTAGTTTGTCTCTTGCGTTAATTTCAGATTCCAACAGGAGCAGTGGCCCTTTTTGTGTATTTTAATTGTTGGGTACACACAATAAACACGATGGATCACGGTTGGCAGTGATTTCTTGTGGTTCAATGATTGATCAACATTGCCATCCCACACAAACACATCCGGACAAAAGGTCACTGGATTTTAACAATCACTCTGTCATGGCCAAAACGAAGCGAAAAAAAAAATTGCACAAACCAGTGAATTGTCTTGACAGGACGCATTTGAAAAACAAATCTTCTTTGTTTTGACACACTGTAGCTTGCTCTCAACATAGGCGAGACAGTTCAGAAAAGTGCTAAAAATACAAACCTCATTATGTGCTTCGCCACCGTAGTTTCATTGACACTTGAGGCATAATGAAATGGCAGAGGTGTAGTGCTGGAGGTTGCAGTGGAACAAAAATGTGTCGGGTGAAAACATCAAGGGATAAGATGGTATTAACAGCTTCCTGTGAATCAGACCTTGTGTTCCATAACAAAAATTATGACATTTTTAGTCGGCTGGATTTTCAGTTCTTAGAGAAGAAAATGAAGTGTTTTACCATAATACCAAATTAGCTTATGATCAAGTATTATTTCATGTTGAGTCTATTTCACGTCTAATCTATAACAATATTGGCTAGTCATAGGCAATATGTGGACAATTATGATAATTTCAAAGAAACTTATAAGGAATATCATAATGTTGTATATTTTAATTTGGAGAGGCAGGGCATAAAAAGACAAACCAAAAAAAAAAAAATTGCACTTGCAGAACATTTTGGGTGTGGAACATCTATTCATATTAAATGCAATCGACATTGGATATTTAGGGAAGCTATAGAGATGAGATTTGTCAATGAGGCATGAAGAAAAAAACAACAGATGAAATCAAAACTGAGTAAGGGTGATGTGTGGAATCAAATTCATGATATACTGAGCCACTGTTCATTTCTACTGACTTATTGAAAAGTGTTACTGTGGGAGGCAAATGATGGAGCTCCCCTGGAACTCACTACATCTTCCCACTTAACAGAGAGGCAAGAGTGGGCCAAACCCTGCAGGCTGACAACGCTCACCAAACAAATCAGAAAAACACATCCACAGGCAGTCCTGAGTAAATTGTTGTATTAACCCCAAGGCAAGGTTCTCCCCTTAAGAATTCAATAAGCAGAGACACATTCCAACACATTCAAACAGGGCACTAAGTATTTTTGACAGTCCACAGTCCACAAGTGTCAACCAGTAAGTGTTATGGGTCACCGGGTTAATTGTTTACCATTTTAGAATGTTCATTTATTATTTATTTTCCCTTCTCTAGTGCAAAAATGACACCAAAATTTATGGTAACCGAAAACCAAAAAGTAAAAGAAAAATGCATATTCATGCCTATTGTTATGTTCATAACATGACATCTGTTCAAAATTCCACTTACAATGTATATGTGTTCAAGAGTTAACATTTAAAAATGTAATTTAGAACATAATATTCCTGTCAAATCAAACGGTTTATTATTTTAAGTATATAAAATCAGAGGTTTTATTGTAAGAATCATCTTCTAGGAAGGAATATAATGGGTCAGGGGTGAGGAACATTGTGGGGATGCTTGTGCCATTACTTTGGCTTACCATAATCTCCAAATCAGATTAACTTGCAAGCAAATTAATCAAGTATTATGCGATCTGCAAGTCACATCTCACTGCCAACAGTGTGTTTAAGCTATTTAACTTGGTGTACATGTTTTCATCTTGTGTATTCACACACCACTTCCACATGTTCTGTAGCAAACATTTCTAATTAGATGAAACATGTCCGTCTAGCCTTGCTAGAGAGCTGACTACAAATGAATCTGACTGCATCTATTTGAAATTAATTCTCCCAGAACTTACCACCACACAATTTTCCCTCTTTGTTTCTAGGAAAAGATAGGATGACTTTGTTGATATTTTATATTCTGTCTCTAGATGACAATGCAAAGCCAGCTATTTATGATGTAAAAATCCAATTAGTAATATATGGTAATCTTGACATTTACTGTTGTATTAGTATTATTCTGAATTTCTTCATTGCGACTGCTTTCTAAACCCTTTTCTAGATTTATATATGCATCGAGCCTCAATTCTTCTTCTTTTCCTTTCGGCTTTTCCCTTCAGAGGTCACCACAGCAAATCAAACTTCTCCATGTAGCCCTATTCTCTGTATCCTCCTCTCTCACACCAGCTAACTTCATATCCTCTCTCAATTTGTCCATACATCTTCTCTTTGGTCTTCCTCTAAACCTCCTGCCTGGCATCAATTCAAGATATATATATATACTGTATATATATTTATACATATTCTCCAATATATTCACTATCCCTCCTCTGTACATGACCAAACCATCTCAGTCTGGTTGCTCCGACCTTCTCTCCAAAACATCTAACATGTGCTGTCCCTCTGATGGACTCATTCCTGATCCTATCCATACTCGTCACTCCCAAAGAGAACCTCAACATCTTCATCTCTGCTACCTCCTACTCTGCTTCCTGTCTTTTCTTTAATGCCACTGTCTCCAAACCTTAGAGCATCGCTGGTCTCTGCACTGTCTTGTACACCTTTCCTTTCATTCTGGCTGATAGTCTACTATCACATAGTACCCCTGTCATTTTTCTCCACCCATTCCAACCTGTTTGAACCTGTTTCTTACCTCTTTTCCACACTCTCCGTTGCTCTGGACTGTTGACTCTAAGTACTTGAAATCCTCCCACTTCTTGATCTCAACTCCCTGTAGCCTCACCGTTCCTTCTGGGTTCCTGTCTTTCACAGACATGTATTCTGTTGTGCTGCGACTAACCCTCATTCCTCTCCTTTCCAGAGCACACCTGCACCTCTCAAGATTTTCCCCATTTTCTCTGTATACACTCTTGCACTTCCTCATTCCACCACCAAGTCTCCTTCTCCGCTTTCCTTTCAGGCGACACGCAGAGTACTCTCCTACCTGGCTCCTGAATCCCATTAGCTGTAGTTGTCCCGTCATCTGGAAACTCTCCCTGACCACCCAGAGCCTTTCCCAACTCCTCCCTGAAAACCATACAATGCTCCTCCCTTTTCAGCTTCCACCACTTTGTCCTCTGCTCTGCCTTTGTCCTCTTGATCTTCTTTGTCACCAGAGTCATCCTTCAAACCACCATCCTATACTGTCTGGCTACACTCTCACCTACCACTACTTTGCAGTCACTGATATCTTTCAGATTACCTTGTCTATAAAAGATGTAGTCTACCTGCTTGCTCCTACCTCCGCTCCTAAAAGTTACCATATGTTCCTTTCTTTTCTGGAATAAAGTGCTCACTACAGCCATTTCCATCCTTTTTGCAAAGTCTACCATCATTTGTTCCTCTGCGTTCCTAGCCTGGATACCAAACCTGACCATCAGTTTTTCATCACCTCTATTGCCTGCACCAACATGTCCATTGAAGTCTACACCAATGACTGCTCCCTCATCTCTGGGGATATTCTGCATCACTTCATCTAGCTCATCCCCAAACTTCTCCTTCTCCCTTACCTCACATCCTACCTGTGGGGCATAGCCACGGACAACGTTTAGCACCACACCTTCAATTTCCAGTTTCAGACTCATAAGTATATCTGACATTCTTTTCACCTCCAGAACATTCCTAACAACCTCCTCTTTCAAGACAACTCCTCCATTTCTCTTCCTGTCAGTACCATGAAAGTACAACTTAAAACCTGCTCCTAAGCTTCAAGCCTTACTACCTTTCCATCTGGTTTCCTGGACACACCTTATATCCACCTTCCTTCTTTGTATCATGTCAACCAACTCTTTACCTTTTCCTGTCAGCATCCCAATATTCAAAGCCCCTATTCTCAGTCCCGGACTCTTGCCTTTCTTCCTCTCTCCCTGCTTCCGAACATGCCTTCCTCCTCTCCTTCTTCGACCCACAGTAGCCCAATTCTGCATTTAACCAAGTTTGGACCGGCTCAGGGAGACACTGGCCTGTGCCCCCCGAGGCTGGCTCCAGGAGACACTGGCCCGTTCCGCCCTGGGGCTGCATTCATCGAGCCTCAATTTTTATTGGATAAAATCTGAGAGTCACCACAGATCATCAACACTGTTGTACACAAAGTGTGCAATAACTAATTTTTGAATCTTAGGTCATTTACATAACAAGATACAACTGAATATTTCAAACTCAGAAACAGGATTTTGGGCCAGTCTTGCACCATGTCTTGCTGTCAAATGTGAGAACTGTTGGAATTATTATTGAGGGAAACATTAAACAGTTAATATTTTTACATGCAAAAAGAAAAAAAAAATCTATGATACATTATTTGTTTACAAGCAAGGGTGAACATTTCTCGTGTGTGTGATTAAAAATTGGCCAGCGCTGTGTTTTGCTTTGGTTATTGAAAAGTGAAATGCTCTCTCAGAAGGGCCTGTCGGATACAGACAATCTTGCAAAAAAACAAAAAAAGTGTCACCCATTTCCTATAAATGCCATGTATCCACTTGTATTTATATTTGCATAGATTTGCAGCAGTTAGATTATTATAATGATTCAGGTATTTTGCTATTTATGATGGGCCTTCAGGTTAAACTTAGATCATTACATACACACTGCAGCTCAACAATATCACCCTGATAGAAATTGAAAATCAATTCCTCTTTTATTGTCTGAATGTTTGCACTATGTAAATAATTGCACGCAGAGAGATACGTTGCAAATTCCGCCAGTGGTAGAAAAAGAAACCAACATCTGCATCTTAGATTTTCAACATACTTAATTACCAATTATGAATTGATTTGGCATCTTAAGTCTTACGTGTCTTAAATGAACACATAACAATTAAACCCTCCACAATAACATCAAGAGAGGGCAGATTTGCCTTGTCAAGCCAGACCATAGAACTCCATTCGGGCTGTTCAATTCTCATGAAGCCAGACAATTTTTCCAGGTGCTATTTTTTCACCCCTCTATCCCATTTTCCTCCCTTTGCTATTGACAACCTCTTCGCCTTCTATAGACATGATCTGACAGGAAATCTTTGAGAGGCAGCGCTGTGCTAACTGCCCAGAGAATTCAACTGTCTGTTCTTGCTGAAGGAGAAGTTGAACGCTGGCCTCCTATTAGTCTAAACACATGGAGCCCCCCATTCTCTCCCCTTCTCTCTCTTTCTCACTCTCTCTCTATTTCTCTCTGTCTCCTATCCCTCTGTTTTTCACTTCTCATCCCAGGCCTGGCGAGGGGGCTGACAGCTCTCAGCGTCCCAGCCTGTCAAAAAGGGCCTGTTATTCAGCACCCTCCCTCTGGGACCAGAGGGGAAACACACACACACA
>CAAKHD010004545.1:0-37381 GCA_901007705.1 Fistularia tabacaria
ACACACACACACACACACACACGCACGCACGCACGCACGCACGCACGCACGCACGCACGCACGCACGCACGCACGCACGCACACACACACACACACACACACACACACACACACACACACACACACACACACACACACACAGCCCCTATCCCCTATGGGGATCAATAAAGTATTATCCTATCCTATTCGAAATTTGTATGTGCCGAATTTGGCTGTTGAAAATGAGACTCATGCCGAACAACCAGCATGATTTCAAATTACTGACCGATGACATAAATCAGACTGATACAATCTGGTGAACAAGTGTGGGTCAGTTTGTCCCTGTGTGTGTGTGTGTGCTGGGTCTCTCACTCAGCAGACAGCCTGCTTCCAAGTCGTGAGATGATCCATAGTCACCCAGATCATGTGCTGCTGGCAAAAGTCACTGAAACCTTATTTAGCCTCTGGCAGAGATTCTCTTGTCCCCTCAGCCTCAGTGGTGCAGCTCATGTAGACCTTCAGTAAAAATCACTAAATAGCTTTTAAGGCCCCACTTTCAAAAACCCTTGGAAATAGTTAGTTCGACAGCCAGACTCGCTGGACTGAGAGCTGATAATATGCTGCCTTTCAGCATCTAAGGGAGGCGTCACTAAAGAGCACAACATCATAATAAAATTAACACTTATATCAAATGAATATTAATAAATATCCCATTAAAAGTGTATAGACATGGTTAAAGGCCTTCCCAACACAAGGATGGGCAAACCAAATTGTATGTGATCTTTTTATCTGGATAGAAGGGTTAATGATTATAATAATATTAACTTGACATTCATACCAAAGCGTTGTTCACAATCTGATAAGTGGTGGCGATACCTGATTATCTGTGGTCCTGTTTCATCATTTCATATCCTCAGCCCAGAAGGGCAGATGGGGATTCTTGACTCATTTTCCGTGTTTAAATCAGATACCAATATTGGCCCATCAAAGGGACTGAAGCCAAAGTGTGATCACTTATATTGATTATATATCCGTAGTGATTGGCTAGACGGAGGAGCTTGACATGGCCACCAGGGACCCCACATGCTGTGTCCACTGCACAGCTGTGTGACTGCAACACGGATAGAAATATTTAAAAAATTACCCTGAAATAATTTTCTTGTAAAATAGGAGCTAAATCGACCTTTGCATGGAAAAGTGGATGAAATCGCCGTTGAGTCCAACGACCAAACCGCAACCCTCCGCACCTGCTGCACCGTCAGCAAACAGCGATCAAACTTTATATGTAGCCTGTTTGATTTCTTATGTTTTTTTTTCAATTTCCAAACCCGAGGGAACATCTTACCTCTCCGGTCAACAGCTGAGACTCGAACCACAAACGTTATTTACCGTTTAGTGTGATCTTATTTACCGGTCCTGAGCGAATCTTTCCACCATCGGTTTAAAAAAAAAAAATCAAAAGCCACAACGGGACGTCAAATATCACTCTGTATCAGATTAACAATCCAAACAGTAGACTAAAAACGTGAGCAAAATTTTTAAAATAATATCTTATCACAAATCCCAAATGTGATGCTGACAAAAAAAAAACTTCCAGAGTTTTAGCTCGAGTTCGGCTCTCAAGGGCTTGTTTGAACAATGCTGCGGAACTCTGTCAAGTACGAAAGTATATTAATGTACTTCCGGTTAGATCATTTCAAATTAAATGTCTTTGCTCGTATTTGAAACCAGCGAAAATAAGTTAAGATATGCCGCTTGCGTACCAAATGCACACGTTTTTTTTTCCAACTGAGAGAGTAGGACAGTTTGTGATTTTTAACACTACTTACCATTAACTTATTTCCCAGTTCTATTAGAAGCGTCTGCCGAATTGAATTTTGAGAGAATTGTGGATATTCTAACAGTTTCAATTTTGAATATCTTACTCATCACTATAGATTACTGCGCACATCATATCAGTCAATTTCACAAGGTTTTGCATTTAAATTCGTGGATGCATCGGAGTACATTTTCCTGTGCATTGACTAAAAACTGATAAACACAACTAAAAAACAAGTAAATCAAAAGCAGTCGATCATTCCAACCTATTTCTTTGCCAAACTTTGAATGTAAAGCGTAATGGACTTTTAGATTCACTTCTGCAATTCTTCGAGCTATTTCGTAAACCTTTTGTTTCCGATACTGCAATCATACCGCTCATTTCCCCTGCGAAAATATGTCAACATTAACCTTTCTGCGATACTTTTATTTTGTCGAGCGAAATGTTCTTTGGCAGGAAAATGTTTTTTAGCATCTACAAAGCGGCTTTATGAGACGCATCCCTGACTTCAAATTCCATGCGTTGGGAAATATTTCTTCCATGGTGTTATTCAGTCTAAAGCACCTTTTATGGAGTTCTTACTCTAACATTTACGTCACTTAGCTTCTTTCGGTTCTGATGGTATTGTTTCCGATTTTTTTTCCTTCTTTCCTCGATGTAGAATTTCCAGTTTTATTAAGAAAACGTTTATCTTATCTCGAGGGGGCACTTCTTTGTTACAAACTTGATCTTCGTGCAACTTGTAGAAGTCTGTTGGTGAGACAAAGTTTCCGCGTGTAACGGTGGGGTCCTGTGCGCGTGCGCGCATGGTATTCGCTTTCTCTACAACTCTTCAGCGTGCGCGACGGATGACATCATTCTATTCTCATGCATATGACTACTTTCTGTTATTTTTTTTAAATCAAAAAATGAGGAAAAAATAGGTCAGAAAGATTTCCGAGTGGTGTTTGTGTCTCTTGTCTGCAAACACTGGGAGTTATGAGGCATTTGTGTGTTTTATTCTTTGGGATTCTCGTCCAGTACATATGTCTGTCCTCCGTGTGTTTCGAACCGGCGTGGGTCGCCTCTTGTGTTCGCTCTCGTATCTAGGTAACGCTAGAAGAAACCATTCGAAGATGGTGTTATCGAGCCACTAAAACAGTACCACAGTTATATTTGGGTTGGTTATGAGAGTTATAAAGAAAATAACACATTATAAAGCTAATTATAGCTCTATATAAAGAAAGTAATACAATTTATCTCACAAAATTTCTTCATAAATGTATTTGCCCATTTACTAAATCCCCCCATTGCAGTCATAAGTTGGCCCATCCAGCTTCCGGTACCGACAAACAGCGTCTCACAGAAGTTGAGACGAAGATAAGTTGACAAATTGCTTTGTTGCACGAATGAAGAACGCTAGATCTCGTCAAAGGTAACTAAATAGTATAAGTATAATCGGCAAGGAATTTAAGAAAATTCGCATTTTAAACAATTGCCATGTTACAAAACACAAAATTTGCCGTTGAGGCTCATAGCGGCTGCAGACAGTGTGTGTCCAAGCAGTTTGATCTGTGTCAAAGTAAAATATATATTGATCTATCAACTCCGAGGCTTACTAAGTCCTCTTAATTATTTTATTTTGATTTCCAATTTTGAGATTATTTTAGAATCCTTTCTCAACATTTTTCCAGACTTATTTTTTTTTAAAATTGCAATTATTTCTGCAGTTTTATACCTATCCACTTCATTTTGTAGTTGCCAAAAAACTCAGGCCATATGTATCATGTGTTTTGGCCATCATTTATGAAATAAAATTGGCTAATGTGTTGTGCCTTTATCGAGAAGTATGTTTCCGAAAGTTAAGTGATAAAATGAGTATAGACTCAATTTCTTACACTACCTAAAGACTATGACAGCTTTATAAAGAAAAAAAAAAATCTGCAGATGGAGAACTTCATCCGCTATGAAGAGCTGGGAGCGGGAAGCAGCTCGACTGTGTATAAAGGACGAAGGAAGGGATCTCTAAACTACGTAGCCATCATCTGCAATGACAAAACCAAGAGACCAGAGATCACTAACCACGTAAGCAGCTGCTTTGAAATGGTTGGAAAAGATAAGATAATACTTTATTGATCCCCATAGGGGAAATTCGGGAAAAAGGGAGATAGGAACTATTTGTATTTTCGCGTTTAGGCCTGGGAGTAGAGGCTATCTATAGAAGACTTGTACAACTTGCAATTATTAAATTCTGTGCCTTTATTTTGGTACCAGCTGAAAAAAAAGACTGACAAATGAGGCCAACTCACTTTGTCTGTAATATTGGACAGTTTTTCCAAATTTTGATCCATTTTGGAGCACAAATATCCAATAAACCGTCGAATGATCAATGGGGCTTTAGAAATTGAACCTTGTGGTAAAGGTGAACGCTTTGTAGCATACACGAATGATGGCATTTTGTTTCTTCGTTAGGTCCGACTGAGCCATGATCTGGATCATCCAAACATCATGGGCTTCTATGAATGGTATGAGACCAGTAACCACCTCTGGTTGGTAGTGGAACTGTGTACGGGTGAGTACTTGTCAGTAAGGAATCCTGATATAGGTGGTACCTTTGTCACATCTTTCCCTTTTCACTCCTTAATAATAGTAATGACGATAATATATTTTACCTAAGGTGCCTTATTCAACACTCAAGGACACTATACAGATGTATACATATACATAAAATACTGATTAAAAAGAAACAATGAAAATAAAAACAATTAAAGTGACAAATTGGTTAAAAGAAACTTAGTTTTAGGGGAAGACTTTTGCATTTTATGACACCCTAAGCCTGGAATATTTTCTGAAATGCCATCATGATTTGATTTAACTAGTTTATTGGATTATTTGGAAAGTACAAGCTCTAAATCTAATTATTTATGATTAACTTTTATCCCATACAATTAATTGTTTTGTATTATAATGCATTTTTTTATGGACTGTCTCTCACATTACTGTCACATTTACGTATCATTTTCCCTCTTTCTCATCTGTTTTTGCGATAGGTGGTTGTCTGAAGTCTGTGATCAGTCAGGATGGGTGTCTGCCAGAGAATACGGTGAGGAGGTTTGGATTGGACCTGGTCAGAGCACTGGAATATATACATGGATTAGGAATCATTATCTCTGACTTGTCCCCTGCTAAGGTTTGCCCTATGTTACTGTGTGTGTGAGATCAACATTAAACATCACTATTTTCAATTATACCATCACAGTATCTTTCTGGTTGTGTCTTCCATAGATCCTGCTGGATGCATCTGGCATTTTGAAGTTGGGTAACTTCTGTCTCTCTAAGGCCAAGGGAGAAACACTGGAGGATTTATTTTCCTTACTCTCTTCATCTGAGGAAGACAGAGACGGCAGGGAAAGTGTGGAAAACATGAGGAAAAGATTAAAAGGTCAGATGACCAAAAAAAGTTATATTGTCACTAAATGAATAAGAAACCTGATATATCTTGTGAAGTCTTGTAAAAGGTATTTTCAACATTTTTGATTTAAACCTGTTAATTGATCAGTCTGCAGATTATGACCCCTGATGACCAGGATCATTCCTGCTAATCTTTTTTGATTTGAATAGAACTCTTAATTTCCAGTTAAACCTTATTGTTTTTGCTAATATTCACCTCTTTCATTATAACTATTTCTTCTTTATGTGCATTTCTAGTGTCACTAACTTATTCAGCTCCAGAGGTTTTGGAGGGATCAGAAACCACTATGAGCTCAGATCTCTGGGCTCTGGGATGTATACTTTACTACATGTACACTGGTAATATACATGTATTCACACACATGCACACAGTGAACAAGAATGCATTAGTGTGAGTGAATACTTACATATTCCTATATATATTCTTATTCTGGTGGTGATGTAACGAACGACTTTGTTTTCTAGGCAAGCCTCCATTCTCCTCTGATAATGAAAGTGAGCTTACTGAAATGATATTATATCATGATCCACCATCTCTCAGACAGTCAGGTACACACACACACACACACACACACACACACACACACACACACACACACACACACACACACACACACTAGTACACACACGCTGATTTAGTGTAATGAACATCTTGGTTGCTTTCCTAGTCAAGCCGAGATGAGAATGTCTTGATCAGTAATCTCAGGTACCTTCAAGTGCTGTTGTTGACTAAAACTATTACACAATCAATCTTGTTCTGGGGGCTCGAGGACTCTGAAATTAGTTGAATGCTAAAAACATTCCAGTGGGTGATTTTAGCAGATAAACAGGTTAATCACTGATAATAGATAAAGGGGTTCCTTGAAAGACCGGGAAGTATAAAAGCCTTCAAGAAACTTTCATTCATTCATTATCTATACCGCTAATACTGCACTCAGGGTTGCAGGGGGGCTACAGCTTCCAATTCACAGCCCGAGTGTCCCTGGTTCGAGTCTGACAGTGGGCCTTTCTGTGTGGAGTTTGCATTTTTCACCGCGTCTGCATGGATTCCCTCCGGGTTCACCGTTTTCCTCCCGCAAACACGTGTTTTTGGACTGTGGGACACATGTGAAAGAGAGTGAAAGATGGCTTGTCTCTATATGTGGCCCTGTGATCACTCACCCAGGGTCAACCCTGCCTCTTGCCCAATGACAGCTGGGATAGGCTCCAGCCTGGAGTGCTGGATAAGTTGTGAAGATAATGAATGAATCAATCAATAATTACAATTAGTATTTGTTTTGATTATAGACATTGACGTTTACACCCAGTGTGGTATTCATTGCAGTATCTCCAGCCAGCCCTCCCAGTGAGGCTTTCCTAAATGTTCTGGAAGGCTTACTCCAAAAAAACCCTGATAAGAGGTCAGTGCCAGCTACAGTACAGAAAACCCTTGACCTTATTCAGTACTACTGTTTATAATCTTGAGATTTGTGAGGTTGGGGAACATCCAGATAGTTAGCATTTTGATCTGATTTCATAGTTTTGTCCAATGAATCAAATTCAAAGTAATAATTCATATATATGGTGCAGTCATGTGTTAATTTTTATACATGTGTGATAACAACTGAGTATCCTCGTTCGCTCACAAATTTGAAAAGACACTTTCCACTAAAAGAACTTGGAGATTAGATGTGCCATATAATATTTTAATATTCTCAAATTCAGGATTCTAAGTCAAATTTACCACTACACTTGATGCATATGTTTAGAAATTAGGCTTTCAGTGTAATTCATCGTCTAGGTAAGGATACTGGAACTGATGAGATACTGCGTCCTGCATGGCTGGAGGATTTTAAAGGGGATGCAGTTAACTCGACTTCTACGCGTTGAATTATTGCTACATTTTCTGTTCGATGTCTGTTTTCCCATTTGATTTCTTTTCCCTTTCCCTTTTAAGGATGACAGGGACAGAGTTACTAAACCATAGTTTCTGGACTCAAGGACAAAATGAGGAAGAGGAGGGAGAAGAAGAAGAACTGTATGTGGTGGCAGAAAACTACACCTTACATTATGTGAATACGTCATATATTTAGATTAAACAGAAAAAAAGACACATGATTGCAAGTTATTTTCTACATTCCAGATGTACATTTTGAATTAAAGATAATGCACAGTGTATCCCCTCTCACTTACCGAGGCTATAAAAGAACTTATATAATAATGATTAAATAAAATATTGTGTTTAATTTCTTCCTGACTGATTAGCTTCTACTCATGTTATGTTTTATAAATTCCACAGACTCGCAAAGCTTCCCAGCCCTTCCCCTTCAGAGAAACATGCCGGGGACCCACCTTACAGCAAATTGGCCGACAACCAGCGAGCCAAGCTTTCAAAGGAACTGATTCCCTCAACCACAACAACTACAGTAATTGACAGTCTGGACTCCAGGACTAATAGTCAACACGCTGGCAGACACAGAGCCCACAGAGGCTCGAGTATCAGCCAGGGCTCGGAGGGGGGGCTTGCAAAGCAGAGCAGGGGAGCGGGTGAGACTGGTAAAGATGTTAATTTGAAAAAAACTGTGGCTCGGCGGATGTGATACACGCCGCAATCCCGATAAGTCCGTCACACTCGGTAAAACAGGAAGTCATCGCAGTCTAATTAAATTGATTGCTTGTTTGTCTTCTGTGAATATTATTTATGTGTATGAAGGCAGTAATATTCAATGTTATTGATTGGATAATATAAAGTGTTTTTTTCTAATGAACTTTCTCCCTGACATTACAGTCTTTTAACACTCTTTCTTTGGACAATATGTTTTTGTTGTGATCCTGGAGGTGGAAATTAGCCTTTGTTGTGATGAGATAGTTCGCCACATATTGTATTAAAAGATGTTTTGTTGGTTTAATTTCCAGCAGGATGGTCACCAAGAGGTGGATGATGTCCAATTAGTGCTATAAAACTTGATAACACGAAAAAAGGGCTTTGTTTTTAATGTCTTTAATGTTTGAAAAAAATGTTGTTTTATTTGCTTTACGCAATCTTCAGATTATTGTAATGTTTAATGTAATGCATATTGTTACGAAAATAATCAAACATGTGAAAGGTTATAATTAAATCTTATCCTGTAGGTTCCTGATTTTCTTATGTTGTTAAAGCGAAACAAGAATGGTTCCTACAAAAATCATACTTGTATAATTAGGTCATATATATGTATATAATGAAAAAATCTGCTTTCAAGGATGACCATGAGCAGATTTATAGCATCACAGTTAAGGATTGGCTGGCATGAAGTTGTTATCTTGCTATCCTTTGCCTCCATCTGCTGGTGTACCTTTTAAATATCCCTTCTTTGGCCATCAAGGGTTTTTCTTCAAAAAAACCAAACCAAAACAGCAAATCTTTTCCACACATTAACTCTGGCATTATTGTTCTCCATGTTGCCTTATTTCAAGATGCTAAAAATTCTGTTTTTCAAGATCTCCTCTTGCAAGTGTGTACAGTTTATTTAGAAAATCGGCAGTTGTAAAGCTATGGTTTATTGGTTTTATGAGGGTGAGTGGGTTAAGCAGTGCTTCTAAGATATATTCTTGGTGTCTTAGAGAAACATTGTTTTGCTGTCTATATATGAAATTTATAGGAATCACTGGCAGAAATGTTTTCTCAATAAAGTGCTGAAATATTGTTGAATAACTACCAATTCTGAATTGAATTTGTAGCTCGGGGGAATATTCTGGTTCGGTTAAAGAGTCCTTGCTCGTTGCTGATCCCCCCCCCCGCCCCCCTTTTCATTTAAGTTTGAGCATATCCTTTTTTTTTTTAAACACACATAGTAAGGATAAAAATGTGTTATCCTGGGGAGGATGTTGATAATCAACCATGCGCTACATTTACTTTTCACCTGCCAGCAAATGGGGAATAAGAACTGAAAGTGGAAAATGTAACGTGTGGGAGGCTCTGGCTTTGGCTTCCAGCGAGTCATTAGTCTAGAAAGAGTCATTAGTGCCATGACAGTGACATACGCCATTAGAATTATTGAAGGGGAATAAAAACGTCCCTCTCTTGATGTGAAACTAAAAACAAAAGAGAATGTGTATGCTGATCAAAACCACCTCATTACTGTGAAACCTCCAAAAGTTGATGCATAATCATATTTTACATGAAATACTTGTCAGACCCTTTACTGCTTGGGTATCCTGATGTGATTGTAGTTTATTCCTCTCAGAATAGATCTGGTTGATTATTTTGCAAATATTGCAGGATATTCTGATTCCATATGTTCCAAATTTTACATATGAGGTATTTAAACATATTTGCCTTTTTCGCTTCTATTGTGACAGTCATCTTCCTCCACTCTCCATCCAGTTCCAAAACGATGGCTCTGACAAGCTCCAAACTGGGACATGCGAGTACATTTTGTTGGAATTATAGTCTGTGTAAACCAGGGAGTATAGCTGCGTAACTCAAGGGTTTTAAAGAATGAAAGAACATTGGTGCGGTCGTGGATAATGAAGTGCAGTCACTCAGCTGAAGCAGCCTTGAATGACATCAAGTCCAAAGCATCAGGCAGAGGCAGTAATTTGAAGGATAGCGCACCAATAAGCATGTGTCCTCTCAAAAATTGTCATCCTCTCAAGAATTCTTCATCCCCCCATAGTCCTCCTTTTCTGACACTGGCACATAGATGTTTTGCATTGGTATGTATGTATAACTTTGTAATCATCTGTTTCGTCTCCTTGGTTCTGGCTCGTGCAGATGCATCTCTGGCCTTGTTGATAAGGCCCACCACAGTTAATTACAAACATAAAAACCCAGATGAATGGTGAAGGTCTTAGTCAAGTGTTCAGAATAAGCTTGTTTTGAGACGTGCAATCTGTTTTGGGACTCATTGAGTGGGAAAAATGTGTCCCAATAACATGCTAATGGAAACACTGGAGCCTAATGGTGGAAGTGTGAGCCAGCAGGTGGCATTAGAAGCTTACAATACAGCAACCATTTCAGTACTCACTCGCTCATCTGAGTTTATCATAAGTGACACTACCTATGTCATTTTACATAGGGTTAATATTCCTTGATAATCATAGAAGTAGTTGAATGTTAAATGATTTGATTCTTCAAAAAATAATACAGGGGTAAGACAAAGTTCTACTTTAACTGCAACCCTACTGTGATTGCTGCTGCAACTATGGCGGCTGTCACAGGTGATGAGTGCTTTAACTGTTTGTTTGTTTTTTTTTAGCACGCCCTACTCTCCATTAGATCTAAAACCTTTCCAATATCAAAAGTGTGATTGTTATGATACAAATTAAATTGCAAGTACAGATTATGAACACAGCCCATCAGTATATGGACATTTTATTTGTGAGTACATAAACAAAGTGACCCTCACCACACACACATGCATGCATGCACATATAAGGTTAGAGTACCAAAAGTGTTTGTATTTCAGATCCAGACTGTTAGTTACCCTTGTTAACCCCTTAATCCCGGAGAGAAAAAAACAGTTTTTTTAGCGTTCAATTTTCTACCTACTTTTTAAATGTACATGTATTCATTCCTATAGCGTATCAAACTGCATGAAATCTGTTTCCTCTAAAAGTAGAGAAGGTCCCACATTCCTCCTCGGTCTGTCTATTCTTCTTTATTTTACCACTTCTTGTGAGACTTAAGCGCCGCTAAGTCGTCACACCGAATTACAAAATGGCCGACTGTGGAACAGCAGCGTTGGTTCTTTTTCTTCTTCTTCTTCTTTTTTCCTATGTGCTGTCGTTAAAGAGAAATGGCGGAACAATTTTCCCCCACACTCTTTACCTCTCTGCGAATGCCATAGGAGGATGAATTGTTGACAAAAGGACAAAGCCGCAAATTTGTGCATATCGGTTTTGACTATGTCTATGTCGGTGTGTGTCCATCTATAGACTTAGCTGGGGCCGTGTTTATGGCTGCGCATTATATTGTAGTGATGTTAACAGTTGGCCAGTGAAAAAACGTAGACTTGTATTAACTCTGTGTGTTTATGTTTGGTCTCAGCAGGGGTTCTCCTGCTGCAGTCCTGATGATTGGAGTGTCACGGGCTGGGCTTAGTTACTATGGTAACAGTTATATGGTTTGGTAGACCCCCCCACCCTCTAAACACAAACACGCACACATACACACACACACACACGAACGTGCACGTCTATTTTGTGTCTCTCTCCTTTCCATTTGTTCTGTTGCTCTGTATTCTCTCTCTCCAACCCGTCCGCCTTTGTCCCACACTCTGTGTGTCTGTCCTCAAACAGAATTAAATGAGAATAAAATTTTCTGGGTTAATGTTACTAACTCAAGCTTGCCGCTTTCCTCATGCGACTTAGGGAAGCTGTGCTTTTATACCCAACAAGATATCATTTTCCCCTTCACTTATCATCACTTCTAAAGTTTTCTATGGTGTTTACAGCAGTTTAGCCGGTGAGGCTTCCACTGTGCAGGGTGTTTCATGGGGATATGGAGTCTTAAGGCATTCTAAAAGCCCACAACAATCTTTGGGAACACACACAGAAAGAAGCTGGAGCAAATTCAGAGGGCACTGGCTCCAACACGACGCTGTTTTTTGTGTATTCCTCTTGCAAAGAAAGGAAAAATTCAACATCTTCTGTTGTGAAAAATAGCAAGGAAAGAGCAAATTTAACATCAAACGATTTTTTTTTTCCCAAACTATCGCAGCACTATTTACCTGGAGAGATTTCTCGGGCTTTTTGATCATTTGCTGAAGATGTTTCAGTGCATGTTCTCAGCTATATATTAAGATGTCTTAAATCAAGTCATTAATTTGTACATGTCAAATGATTTTCATCTATATTTGTATCAAACATGGTGTTTAGTGATAATATGACGGCATATTTTGGGCCATCAATTGAGGAGAGCATGCAAATATAGAAAGTTTATCAAATTTAGGGGGCTACCTGGGCTTTTGTAGATAAGGTCACCCCTGACTGCAATGGTGCAATACCGCTTAATAGATCAGTCTCCTTTCTCACCTCAGCAGTCTTGTATTAGCTGCAAAGCCATGTGCAGGTCAGCCACCACGTTTCTGTATGTTTTTTTTCCCTCCCACATCTGCCTTTCTGGAGTCCAGATGTACTATTAAAGTCTGTGAAAACAATATTCTGTTGGAATATCTTTTTGTGGCCACCACCAATTTTTCAGTCTTCATATGCATATGGCTTTGGTGATTCTCAGTCATCCAGGTCATGGTACCCATTGATAAATCTTAT
This sequence comes from Fistularia tabacaria, assembly GCA_901007705.1. Classification (NCBI taxonomy): domain Eukaryota; kingdom Metazoa; phylum Chordata; class Actinopteri; order Syngnathiformes; family Fistulariidae; genus Fistularia; species Fistularia tabacaria. Next base: position 12,482 of record CAAKHD010004545.1, read on the forward strand.
CTTCCTCATGCATGTTAAGGAAGAGGGTATATCTATATGTTGTATTATTTTTTTTTTTTTGCGTGACTGAAATGTGCAATTTCAATGCACGGCCAACGAAAAGGTGTTCCAGGGAAATGTGTGACACCTCGCTTAACCACTCTGTCTGGATTAACAGCCATGCCTTTCAGCACCCTCTGCCTGAGCAGAGTTGTGTTACCACTTAAAACACCCTAGAATCTCTCAAATGTTTGCTCACATGGTCTAAACTTAGAAAGGGAGTTAAAATTGAGATTTTTATTCCATGCCTGAGTAATGTTTTTGCGTTACACAAAATGTCAGAGGAGCCCATACTTTACTATTCGGGGGTATATGCATTGTTAAGAATATGGGATCAACTAAATATCCCAACTTCTCTCTCAGTCCCCCAAAGTATTCAACCAGTGATGTTCAGCATTCCAATGGCAAACAGTACTGTGTGTGCCCACATAGGGTACTAGATGAGCATACTGCACACCTTGCCACTTGGGCAAGAACAAAAGGTGAGAAGTACTTCTGGGAGAGGGAGGGACATGGTGTGAGAGAACCTGACAAACTCTTGCCTTCTCACCCTTCAATGAGCAGGAGAAGGATAAGGTGAGAGACTGAAAATGAAAGTCTGAAAAAAAGATATAGTCAGAGGTGAGTCAGATATTGTATGTTATGTCCAATATAAATGAATGAAACACATGAAAAAACAGCAAACCTATTTTTTTTTCTTTATAGTGCATACCCTGCACCCAAGAAAGTAGCAAAAGCAAAAAAGTAAAGGTGCGTAGATGAAGAACATACATATGATCGCAAACATTTCCTCTCTGTACTCTATTCATAAAGCCCCAAAGGTGCAAGTATTTTTGTGTATACAGAGTATGAATATGCAAAGAGTATTATGTATTATTTTATATTGATGTAATATTTTATTTTTGTATGTATTAAATATATTTTATATCTCCAAATTCTAGGTAAATCTATCTTTCCATCTATCCTTTTATCCCCTGCAAGCTTCTCAACAAAAAATGATTTCTTCATCACAAAATCCACCCTTGTTGTAGTTGAACAAACTTTTTGCTATGGAGATACTGATCATCTTATCTTTAGACCCTAAACCAAGAGATAAATCAGGATGACAGCAGTCAAATAACACCGATAACAGCAGGAAATACAAATAAATTATACATTTCATATTTCAATTGTATACAAACTCAAAATCGAGTTAAATTTTGCACACGAAAAATAAAATCCAACTTGAGACATTTTGTTTTTGATCACAGGTCTTCCTCTCTTTTCCATTCTTCTTCCCTCTCATGTGCTCCAGTGGCTTAAAAAGAACAGTTTTCTTTTTACATTTACAGTATATATAAATTCAAGACTTAGAATATTATTACAGGTTTTAGATATTACTTTTCATTAGATCTTGCAATCAATTTAAGCGGTTAATTCAACATTAGTCTTATTTCGCCAAGAAAGCTGTTTGAATATTGCCTGTCAGTCGTTCATCTCTGATTAATTTGAATTGATTTGGATGGATGATGTCAAGTTTATGTATAATCACACTGCAGAAAAGGAGCAGATTGGCCGGGCTTGATCACGTTGCTTATATGTCATTCTCATATTAGCAAAAAGAAATTCCAAATGAGAATTCGCCCAATTCTCAGCCGTCTGAGTCATGTGTCATTGAGGCTGTTTTTGTTTTTAAAGTAACTAGAAAATGGTAATGAACTCGTGTATTAGCTAATGCTATTTCATCTTGAACATTTTTTGGTCTATAATAGTTGATAAAAGAGGATTATGCATCTACAGAAAGCACAGGTGACTGTAGAGACCAGAAAACCATTATCTTTTTCAATTGGTCGAATTTACTCAAATGTATTCGTAACAATGGACCAAGATGATTCATTCATTGAACCCCCAATCACAGCACGCATTAAGAAAAAGAAGAAAGAAAATCACAATAAACCATGATAATGACAAATGACAAATCAACCTTGGTTTTTAAAAGATTGAACAATATCACATTATTGTAATCATTTTAAAAAGATAATCTATTTCAAGACTCATGTATTTGTAGGTGTTGAAAGATCAAAAGAACTTTTTTTAACTTCTATTTGAAAAGCTAATTTATAGTCAGATAAATGGATTTTTACTTCTGTTTGAAAAGGTAATTTATAGTCAGATTAATGGAAAATGGAGAGGTCCTTCATGAGGTAATGATTATGAGTTAAATTTACATGCAAACTGAAATGAAATAAAAGTGGGATGACCCCCAAACCTGGGACAACCCATGCAAAAAAGGGGGGCTTGCTTGACTTCATCAGAAAATGAATTCTAATATACTTCTGGTTAACCTCAGTCCAGCCCTGCAAGTCAAATTAAGCTTGAGCTTTTTAAACTTAACTTTCAGAAATCAATCAACCTGCTGTTCACATTTATTACTCTCCCGAAGTGATGAAGATTCTTATCAACTCCTCCATAAGCCCTTGATAAATTCACTTTGCTGCTCCTTTGCTACCTCCGTTTTCAATCAAAGCCATTGTCAAACAAACAAATACTTTCCTTGGAGATAACTTGCTGATGAAAGCATTAAATCACGCAAAATAAAAAACTCTGGAAATATTGTTATTTTTCTTAATTTCTATCACTTAATATTGTGTTCAAATACAGTAGCCGTATGTAAAATGTCTGCTTTCATTATTGCTAAACCTTATAGTGTACAAGTAAGCATTTTCATCGCTAGAAACTTTAGCAAAAGCTATTGACCACTGGATCAACGAAAGGCATCAGTAAATTTCAAATGACTGTCCTTTAAGTCATTCTAATTTGTAACAAAAGTACAAATCCAGAACATGCTCATCTAGCTCCTCAGTACATTAACCCTTGTCCACTGTGATGGACATCCACCTGTGTGACCCAGTGGTCACACAGGTGGATGAATGGACGTCCACTGCATTGTTAAGAGGTTTTGGTGTTGTTAAGTGTTATTGGATCAGCCCCAATAAAAACATAAGAAAAGACAAAAAAAAAGCATAATAAAAACCCCTAATGCTCTTACTTTCAGTCCTTCACACAGAAAATAATCTGCATACTTATGTGATCAGGGGTTGCAACAACTATAACCACAAGCAGTACTGATAATATTGACTAAATGCTTTTTTCTTTTTACTTCATAGAGTCTGACGCTTAGTCAGGTCTAGGTTTTTGGAGGAAAGGAAGCCAAAAGCTTGTCTTTGTGAATGACCGTGGACAACAATGTTACAGCCAAGTTTAGCGCTTCTTATCTGCAAAGGAGGTGTCAGGCAAATACCAGTGACTGCAGACAATGTTGTCACTGCTGTGTGTCAGGAAAGGTGGAGTTATTTGTCATCTAAATGTCTAATTGACATACCAAGGTAGACTTGTTGATTGCAACCTTTATTGGACAGGTATTGGAACATTGGGGGGCAGTCACTTCTGCAGAAATAACCAGTGAAGGACAATCTTCCATGCATCTTCCATTTGCAGGGCGAATAAATCTGGACCTTAAGTGACATAGAAGTGTCACCAGAGGACCTCAGATTTATCAAAGTAATGAGAGTCTACTGGATAAAAGGTGCTGACTAAAAGTTGCCCTTTAAGAATCTAGATGTACTTCTACCAGACAACTTGAAAATGACAAAAAGGTCACTTGAAGTATAGAGAAAGTCTGTGAATGAGTTGCTTTTTCATAAAAAATATTCTAGTTATTCTAATAGATGTATCTACAACTGTGTAAGTACCTTAAATGCAGGAGCAGATTAGATGTGGAAAACGGTGATACATTTCAAACCAAATGATCTATCATCCAAGAAAGTGTTCCCTGCAAGTGGTTCTCTGTGCTGCCAAAGTTCAAGGAGCATCATTGAGAACCAAAGTATTGCAATGTCCTAATCTCTAATATCACTTGGTCACTGCCAGGTGTTTCTGCAGTGTTCAGACAGGAGCCCATGGCATTTATAAATACATTATGGGATTTAGTTTCATCAGGTGACGGCAGTAAAACATGATGGATTGTCTTTCGGTTGGCCACAAAGAGACTCAAGCAGGGAGCTCAAGGATTATAAACTGACTATGGAATGTTCACTTCTTCCGATTATATCTATTAATAGTTTCACCACCAACACCAATATATAAATATGTGTGTGCAAATATATATACACATAGACATAAATACATAATACATACATACATATATACATACACCATGACTACTGAATGAAATACATGTCTTAATTTCTTCTTCTAATTTACTTATGAATAAATGACTGTCATCATTTCCAGAATGTTGTATTAGCAGTCAAAATGTGTGTAAATGTGTTTATAGTCATTTATCGAACGGCTATAATTTATGAGCGTATACCTCTAAGGCAGACACACAGATCAAGCTGAAGAGAGGAAATGAAATAAAAGGAATGGCAGACATGATTGTGCATTTTTTTTTGTCCATTTATGACCCTCTTAATGAAACCTAACAATAAAAGGATGACAATAAAAGTTCATTTTGGAGGAAGGTGTACAAAACAAAGATTATATATTGTCTTTAGTAATGTTTTTATTAGGTGTGAATCCAGTCAGTGAGTTCTCTCTTGCTTCAAACTATTTTGAATTATTTTGTTGATTAGTGTGATTAGGTGTTTTGTTGATTAGGTGTCGGACTATCATTTTAGTTTTATTAAATGAAATGAAATGAATAATTGCTACTGAATTTGCATCTGACTTATTATTGTTATCATTATTATTATCTTTGAACAGAACAAGGTTAGATGCAGTAGTTGTACTCACTGAATTAAAATACCATTTCCATCAATGAAAAGCTCAACAGACGAGATTTGTTCCAGCATCCAATCATCCATTAATATAGTGTTCCTTTTCACATGAGCCAGGTCTTTTAGAGCAAGACCTCCTCATAATTTCCTATAAAACACAAATTTTCATACACACATTTCATTTTTGAAATCGTGTTGTTTTCATTCAACTTTCATTCTGCAGTGATTATTTTTTGGATTACTCAAAATGTAGCTTATTTAAGAAATTAACAAGCTAAGGAATTGCAAATAAGGTGCAGGGTAGTTCAGTCTTGATGTGATTTATTTATTTATCTATGTATTTATTTATTCATTTTTGCAGTGTGGTGACACACAGTAACAATATGTTTGTCCTTTTTGCAGGCAATTTTTAAAAAAAATAAGTTCCCTCAAGTGGTCTGAGTTTATTCTTCCCACTGTCGTCTGAGTTGTAGTGATTCAGAGACACCGCTGTCGAGTTTCTTTCAAGAGACACATTCTATAATGAGAAACATGTGCAGGTACTGTTGCTGACAAGTAAGGTTTAAAGCTCAGGCTAGAGGCTTGAGAAAATAGCATAACTCGTTCAAGCCTGAGGGTATACATTCATTTATTAAATCAAAAACAATTTTGTTGACATCAACTTTGTTGATTCAACTATCGTTTCATATGTGTTATCAATGAATGAGAGAGCTAAAATGCAACGTAACATTGGCTGCTAATGAAAGATGAAGTGACAGTATTTCTGAAGGGCCTTCCTTTTATGTAATTCTAATCTGGATTTACAAATTTTACATCTCTCTGCTTTTAATCTTCCCACAAATACTCTCTTGATACAGTAATGTCTTAATAACATTCCAAAAATGTGTGTAAAAAATTGCCTTGGGATTTGTTTGGACCCAAGCAATAGCCAGTTACAATCCATTTAGTGATGAAACCAAAATTTTTCATTTTTTAGATCAGATATATAAGTAAAGGTTTAATAAATAGAAGGAATGTATCACAGGTCTGTTTATTGAAACAAAAAAGATGCCATCTTTGTGCTTGCCACAAGTTGTGTGGTCCACTGAAGCCTGTGGTCCTGCACGATTCTTTGCCGTGGTTCCTGTCCTGATGACAAGTTGTTCCAAATCAGGTCTTGTACAAAGTGGATTACTTCTTTTTTGGCACACAGTCAAGGATTTCATCTGTTATCAGATTTCACCTCCTGCGGTTCATTTAGCAAAGAGGATTCTTTTCTGTTGATGTTCATTTTCTGCTACCTTTCCAAGTGCAGCTGCACTCAGAGCCTCTACATACAAATTGATAGGCCAGGCTCAGCTGTGGTTTCTCCTCCAGCCTCTGAATTGTTCAGAGCAGGGCTTTCAAATTACATCAGTGGTACAATATGGTAGCTCCCATAACTGGGGAACTTTGTCCATTGGGAAAAGATGGAATCACCACATACAGATTATATAAGTCCATCAGGACCGACTGGTTTTGGATGACTGGACGCAGTGGTTAAGGAGAGGCAGATAGCAAGCGTGCAAAATGAGAGTCTGAGGGGCCTGAAAATAGGAGGTAATTTGGAGTACAAACTTGAGTGCTGGCTGGGAATCAGGCACTGAGGATGGTTGCTGGGTTGGCAGACTGAGCTTGTACTGACTGGAAGTAAGCCAGCCTGTGGTGAGTAGGCTTAGGGGACACAAGTAGGAGCTCAGTACAAGACAAGGCTCTGGTAGCATAGGTTGGGGCATTGCCTGGGCTGGGATGCGAGCTGCTGATGGGGAGAGGATAAGCTCAGGGGGCTCGCAGAGTACATGGAAAAATAGGCTAGAGTGGCCTTCAAGTGAGGCCTGGGCAATACAAGATTAATGCCCAGATGATTCCTCCTAGATTGCCTTCCTGAGAGCAGTTTGCTTCTGCTACAAAAAAAAACCCAGATATTTGTCCTCAAGTCTGATGCTAGCTGCATTTACTGGTTACATTTCCTTGTCAGGGATAATTACATTCCTATGTGCTTTCCCCAAAGCTCTGTGACATCTTTTAGTTTTTTGGGTGTTACTCTGATCTTAAGTCAGTGATTTAATGATTAGTTTGGGGTTATTAGTACTTTCATGGATTGTTGTAAAATGCTTTTTCCATTCTGGATTGCGAATATGTGTGTCCCCCCTACTACTATCAGTAGTACTCAGCCAATGTTTTATCCAAAGTTATGTGAGGTGTTTTCCCTGGCAGAATTCACTCCAGGCTGGGCTTTCAGACTGTTGTGATTTAGTTGTATTGCCTGTATTCTCAGGATTTGTATTCTCCTTCTATTTGACCAAACTGTGGAAACCTTGGTACGAGAACAGCAGATCGGATGGTGCTGAGCTGCTCTGAAGTATCCTTTACACAGTATAATTAGTTACTAAATACAACAGTTCACTGACCTTTCTGCACTCTGAGGAAAACCAAATAGTATCAACCAGCGCTTGAAGTTTGCCTAGATCATCCCAGATGTAAGATGATTCAAGTCATGGAAAATGTTCCTTCCGGTTTATCCAGGTGAAAAAATAACCTTTTTTTTTTTCTCTTCTGAAAACACCAATCAATGGCAATGATTACCTCCAGCCTCCAGTGCTGTCATTATTGTCTCGGTCAGATAATGCCCAAAAACCTGGAGAGCTCTTTCCAGGGAAAGTAAAGAAATATTAAATATAAATATAAGAAATATGAAAAGCTGGCAAACGTGGTTGAAGGATGGATCACTTGTGGTCATTAGTTAAAATCTTGTGAATTTAAATGTCAAGCACTTCAATTATGGGCTATCTTCCTTTTCAGTAAAACTTTTTACATTCATTGTTTCAGCTTTTATTAATACTAGGTGCTACATTCCACATACAGCAAGTGAAATGTTTTTTCACTCAAATTAGCTCAATAGAAAAAAGTTTATTAAACTTTTTTTTCTTGAAATCAATATTTTAATGGAAATACATCAATTGTGGGAAGCATATTTATTAAAAGAAATAAGCAAGAAATCAAGATGTCAATGCTCTTTTTGCACCTTCCTCCCCTCCCAGACTTGACCCCTATATGCCCCCGCCCTTACTAGTCTCTCCTTACATCTTCTACACATTATCCCTTTGCCTCTCTTTCTCACTCCCAGTATACTCCTCCAGTGCCCCTGCCCCCCCCCATCCGAATCCCCTCTTCTTCCTCCCTCTCACCATTTCTCACTATCCTTCTATGCCTCTCTATCAGGAGGAGAAGAGAGGCTCCCCAGAGGGACCATGGTTCGTTCCTGCTGCCGCCTACACTGGCTTAATGAGGAGCCTGCGGGAAGGGGTGAGTGTCTCTGTGTATGTCTCTGTGTGTCTGTTTTTTGTGTGTCTATGCCTGTGTAGCTGTGACTGAGTCTCTCTCACTGTGTGTGTGTGTGTGTGTGTGTGTGTGTGTGTGTGTGTGTGTGTGTGGCATGGGATCCCTGTGAACAGTAATGATGAGGCAGCTGTGAGGGCCTAAAGCATTATTTGCTTGCTGCAAGTCAAGGGCATGCAAAGCAGTCACACATGCATGCACACACACATCCTTACCTGCATCAAACACAACCCCTTTATTGCTCTGCAGCCTGACCTCAGCAGCAATTAGGACCCTTCAGACATGCATACAGGAGATGGCACAGGAAGAAATGTAGTAAGCCGTTTTTTTTGTTTTAACTTTTTAACTTTTGTTGTCTTTTCATATTTTTTTTCTTATCTCAATCTCACCGTTTTTTGAAGCTACCGTTAAATATTAGTCTTTCACAAAATAACAGGCGAAATTAGGACTTTGTTTGTAAACTGAAATTATGTGTATCCAGTGATAAAGTTATGTATTCAATAAAACGTGCTGTGGAAAATATACAGATAATGTTTGCTGATAATCACAAGTCCCCCCGAAAACAGTGCAAACTTTTGCTAGATATTTGGTGTTGTATTATGGACCTGAACTTATTTAAGATTTTAATTTAACTTTTATTTAAATCCGTTTCTGCTTCTTAACCATGCGACTGTCCATCATGTTCTAAGACTTTGTTCTGTCTATTGATAGGTGGTGGACCATCTTTGTAGATGGCGAGATTTGCCGCTACAGAGGAGAGAGACGGATCTTGTTTTGTCTCTCGGAGGTAGACGGGGTCTTACCGTGGTGGCCCACTATTGCAGAATGAATATAGATGAAACTGTGGTCTACACAGTTGTCAGCTAGTTCCTACTGTTGCTTCATTACCGCGGGGAGTGTACTATGGGGGAAGACGAGGGGTGTGTGACAGGAGCAGAGAGAAGGGTTGAGGGGAGGATAGAGAAGGTTGACTTATTTATCATTATTGAGCTGTGAGAGTATGCTTGCGGAAACGCGTGCACGCACGCACGCACGCACACACCAGCACACACACACACACATGCGTGCACACACACAGCCTTAGGGACCAGATACTCATCCTCAGACCCAACTTGTCTTACTCTCTCTCTCCGTCGTGCTCTCTCGCCCTCATCGCCTCTCCACGGTGCCTCTCTCCCTGACTGGCTGTTTTTCCCAACATGCCGCACTTGGTATTGTATTACAGAGGTGTCTAAATAGTCCAACTTTGTCTCATGGGCATTATATTTCCTGGAGTTAACAAGGTGGCCACACTTTACAATAGCTCACAGGCACACGTATTCTAATTTTGAAGAAAAGAACTATATTGTACAATCGTAGAAACTATATAGAGTATTCATGGGAATTTTCATAAATACTTGAAGAAACCTCATGTCAAAGTGACACTCAGGCCATCACAATCACAACAACATTTGTCAAAATTCATTAAGTGAATTCTGTATAATTTTCTCCCAGAGACAAAATGCATCAGGGCAACGGTGAACTTTTGAACTTTGTCAAACTTCAACTTGCCTGTCTTGGGAGACCGTAATATACAAGATATCAGGTGCATGCTGCACTGACCCCAGGGATTCACATCGTGATTATACTGGCTGTTTTATTAGCTGAATCAAATTCAAACAAAAGGTGAAGTTGTGATATTTTACATAAATATGTAGATTAATCAGATCCATGTTCCACGGATACAAAGAAATGGGCTGACAGTACACAGGTACTGATGCAACGCGTTCTCTGTGGACATGAGCTGAGTGAATTAGCAGCTAGCACCAATCAAACTACGGTCAAGTATTTAATTTTGCTTTCAGAAAATGCACGTTCGCAAAGAAAATATGCCATGATGTAATTGAATATTCCCAAATGTGAATTGATTTCTAGGCTGTAAATTGTACATTTTAGAAACAAGAAAAAACAACAACAAAAAAAAACAACAAATAAGCAAGCAAACAAGGAAAAGGCAGTGTGAAAAAAAGCCATATTTGAGCGATGCATATTTTAAGCGCTATATTATTGACTCTATTACTATCCTTCCTACCAAGGGGATTTTTGAAATCTGTCGGATACTTCTCGATAAGTCATACAAGGCTGGTTCAGCTGCTGCCTTGATTTGGAGTTTCTGCATCTATGTCTTCTCCATTTTGACTTTTCTTCAGGGAATATGGCACATTTGTCATTTCATATTATTTAACATTCTTACACATTATATATCTTTTAAATTGTTTTTTCAGTGTGATATTTTGTGAAAACAACTAAAGAAAGATAGAATGACACAACCTTTCAACTGTGTTGTCTGCAGTTAAAATGAGAGATCTTTGTTTGTACATTTTAATAGCATTCGGAGAGAAAGTCTGCCTTTTGGACCAGAAAAAGGCAGTTGATTCAGCAGCCATGAATTTTGTGGTAAGTTTATAAATATACGTTTGTAATGTAAAAAAAAAAAGTTTCAGTTGAGCTGAAAACAAAGAGTGACCATGTGCCTTTGGTTGAGTGTTTACATTCACGTCAGGGAAATGTCAGATTTTAGGGTGTGAACATGGTGCAACTATGCTATATAATACATGACATTTGTACAAAGACGTTCAGGCAAATACCACTCTGCTATTCCTCTTATCAACAATATCTTCAGGGGTGTCTGATGTGTGACACATTTTTTTCTGCACCAACCCCAAACAACAACCAACAGTCAGAGAGAACTGTTTTCAGTGACAAGAAAGAGCAAGTCTTGCAACAGATGGTGTCGTTACCAGAAAAAAAAAAACTTGAACTCAACATCATCCAGTCAGTCTGGGATACATGACAAGAGGGAGCCAACTGAGAGCTAAGGCAAGAAGCTTGGAATAACCCCAACACACTTGGAAGTCAAGGGCACTCGTGCAAGGGGATTTCTTTTATGATAATGAACCAATTATTTGAGTTTTTTATAGTATATTAGTGTATGTTCAAAAGATTCGTATTTGGGTTTTCAGTAACAATCACCTAGATTGTTAAACAAAAATACAGCTGATCACAATCAATTGACTTGATATAAAAACACACACACTCACACACTGACTAAAATGTACAGTAGTATTTTACAGTACATTATGCAACATGCTGATAGTGTAAAACATTACGGAAAATATTTTTGTATATCTATTTAAAATTACTATAGTAACTTACTTATTTTTTATTTAGTTTGTTAACTATGGTGACAGGCATACTGAATGATGAGGTTGGATAGGAATCTTCATGAACTATGATGTTTGCAGATGACATTGTGAGCTGCAGTGAGAGCGGAGAGCACATTGAGGAAGATCCCGAGGGGTAGAGGTACGCTCTGGAAAGGAGAGGAATGAGGGTTAGCCGTGTGTTCAAGCAGGTTTGAACGGCTGGAGAAAAGTGTCAGGGGTAATGTGTGATCAAAAGTATCAACCAGAATGGAAGGAAAGGTGTACAAGATTTGAGTGAGACCAGCGATGTTGACTGGTTTAAGGGCAGACGGATGTTGCGGTGATGAGGATGTTGAGGTGTTTTGGGGGAATGACAAAGCTGAACGGGATCAAGAATGAGTCCATCAGAGGGACAGCGCATGTTGGATGTTTTGGAGGTAAAGTCAGATTGAGATGGTTTGAACACGTACAGAGGAGGGATAATGAATATCTGGCTAGAAGGATGCTGAGATTGGAACTGCCAGGCAGGAGGCCTTGAGGAAGGCCGCAAGAGGAGATTTATAGGTGAAGTGGAAGAGGACATGAAGTTGGTGTGAAAGAAGAGGATGCAGAAGATAAGATTAGATAGAGGCAGATAATTCGCTGTGGCAACTCCTGAAAGGAGGAGCCCAAAAGAGAGGAAGGAGTTTCCCAAAATCCATTAATACTTATACTATACAATTGTTTTACCCATCCTTTTCATCTATTTTTCATTTGTTTCATTCCCCAAATTTAAAACCAGTCTTTGTCATTGACAGATTTTGCCCCTGTCTTTTCTTTCTCTGTGCATGTCTGTTTATTTTATCTCTGTAAAAGTTACCCACGGCATGAAGTGTAGAGGATGAGAGGAGATGTTTGTGTGCAAATCGGTGAACGATAAGCTTTTAAACCTCTTTATCTGTATCAGGTCTAAATACCAAGCAGAAAAGAAACAGATGAATTCATTTGTTTTAAGAGATTCCAACTTTGTCACATTTTTTTTTACAAAAATATATGTATAAGATCAAGAGAATATACTCCAAAGGAAACTGCGTCATGGTGAATTCTTCTCATCTTACACTGAGAACAACCAGAGGCTTTGCAGCAGTACATCACATAGGTCAGAAGGAAATCAAACTAGTACGAGCCCGTGCAGTGCAGTGTGGGCTTTTTTCATTTTGTTTGAAATCATATCTTGTAGCCTTATTTGTTTAGGCAGATTGGAGCAGTGGAACAATCATATAATGCATCATTACATTAGTATCTTATCAGACTGTTGTGGTAAACATTTGAGCTCAGTTTTAGTGTCCGTGGCTAACTCTTGGTAAAACCATCTGGATCTTGAATGCTTTAGTGTGCAGCCACCGAGTAATAACCAATTTATGTTTCAATGGCTTTTTTTTTTTTTTTTTTGCAGAAAGCAGCTTTCTGCAAATGTAACTATCTTTGAGGGTTGAAAAATACACTGAAGGCAGAAAAACCATTCAGTGAACGAATGGACGCTATAGCTACATTAAACTCAAGTAAACTAGTGGATTATATGAATTAACTACTTATAACAAATAAGCCAATAGATAAGGGCAACTTAAAAAAAAAACTTTGCCTAAAAAGATGAGTCAAAAGGCGGGATCAATTCTTTTTACAAACTTCATCATTCAAAATCAATTGCTTCATTGCTCCAAATTGGAGTTTTGAATAAAATAGTATATCATTACGATATTTTTCCCAGTAATCATAATAGTATTAATACCAACAGTAGCAGTTGACTTCTCTGATATATTTTCTTGAGTCCGATGGTTCAGTCCCTAAACAGAAGGGGATTGTGTGACAATGCGATAAATGTTCATCCAGTTCTGTGCACTGTTTAGTGCATGACAATATTGAGCTGCCAAGGGGTTGTTTCATGCGTTCCAGGCGCTCCAGGCGTTGTGGTTTTGACCCTGCGGATCACCCCCACCCCGCTACCCACTCTCGGCCCCATTTACTGCTGTGTTTTACACGTGTTCAACAACCGGAGAAAGAGGGATTGAGATTGCTGAGCTAGGAAGAAGGCAGAGAGCCAAAGAGACCATGGAAGCTTTACTGGTGGAAAGAGGGATGGTGGAGGGGTGGCAGGGTGTGACAGCGATGAGAACAGCAGAGCAGAGCGCTGGAGGAAGGAGAGGAGATGGCAAATAAGTCGGAGAGAAAAAGAGTGTTTTGCTCGGATGGGGGGGGTAGGTGGATGGCATGGAGTGAATGGCAGGTTTCCAGGCCAGGCTTGAGCTGCAGGAAATTATTTATGAGCCCGAACAAGATGATTCTTCTGCTGCCTATGATGAAAAGTGCGTATTTGTGTGTGTGTTTGTTTGTGTGTGTATGTATAGTAGGTACATACAAAAACAATATTGCTGTGGTAGAAAAGAGGGGGCAGAGGGTAAAAAAAAAAAAAAAGACCCTGTGCGGTCACACACACACACGCGAACTTGCATGCATACACATGCACACACTCACGCGCACAGGGCACTGGTGAGCCTATTCATGATTTATCACATACCTCAAAGGAAAGGAGAACAGAGGGGAACTTCCAAAAAGCAGTCGTGGGTCCTACCCTCTTGCCTCCTACACACACACACACACACACACACACAGATACACACACAAACACACGGACAGAGTGCTGGTTTACTTTAATTTAGTATCATACAAAAGTAGAGATTCTGTTGATTTTGTTATTGTTATTGTTATCATCATGGCCCCTTTTGCCATAGAACAGAGAGAAATATGATGCAAACAAATATCACTGCACGTCTGTTGGCTTTATATGTATCAACTTTTTCCCATGTTGGCGCCTCTACTTGTTGCTCTTTCTGCTTTCTTCTCTCTCTCTTTGAGGATATAAATGGTGTTAGATGAGATGTCTGAGTCTGATAGATGGTGTCTGCGTTGCTACCATAGAGGCTCATTCAAAACCAGGTGCACTGGCTTCTAAAGGAGCTGTAATTACAGAGGGAAACCACATCAGACATGTAAACATGCATACTGCTGCGCACGCAAGCACACACACAAATCCTGCTTCACGTCACATGATGTAATCTAGCTGTGATGTGTTTGCGTTCGTGCTGAAGACTCAGAGGCCAGGCGGTAACATGTCAGGATATGAAACTAATCTAACGAACCAACACTTGAAGACAGGAATTTATTGTTCCATCCCTGCCAAGCCTTTTAACTCCTCATCTGAAAACAGAGGCTTTTCTAACTTTTCTTTAGCCAGAGCTTGAAAGTGTGAACATCTCATCTTTCATCCCGGAGCCATGAGAATAAGGATGGTTTTTAATTTAAACCAGTTGCCGGTTAGCCAAGTAGACCAGTTGAGTCCCAATCAAGAAGACAGAGAAGCTAATGAAATTCACCAAGGGCTAAGAGATAAATACAGGAAAATGCTTTAATTTTATTTTATTCTATTTTTTTAACAGTAAGTTCCAAGCATGAAAATCCTGTCTGGATTTTCATCACAAGCCATAAAGTCCCGACCATCTCAGGCGGACTTCCCGAAAGCTATCCGATTACCAGACACAAACAATGGTAAATGCTTTCTCATAAGCGCATATTTGTATTATCAGTCAGAGCTGAGTCATGACTTTTTTTTTCTCTTTCACAAAAATCACATTGATTTCCCTTTTTTCTTCTTAGAAAAAACATTAAAGAGACAAGCAAATACATTTAGCTTTTATTTAACATTCAATTTCACGTTGATAGTTGCAGTTAAGTTGTAATTCCTTTTAACTAATATGGAATATCAGTCGTAGTTGTTGCACACACTGGCTTTGGTGATTTGAAACATTAGTGCATCTAAAATCCTCGAGCACCGGGGTGCCCTCTTGTCCTCTTGGAAACTACTGGAGAGCAAGGCCACTAATGTTACCTCGGGTTTTGGGCAGGGTTTTTTTTCGGGCTATCATTATCTTACCAAACTCCCAGTGCAACACATTTCTCCCACACAGCTGCAGTCTTTGAGATGCCAGGATAAGTTCATCATTATCCTGCTACTGCTACTTTTAGATGACTTTAAAGCAACATTACAGCAACCAGGGGTTTGTTTGATCGGATTTGCTGTTGTATGCTTCTGCATGAAACCCACATGCAATAGTGGACACGCAATTTACATGCAGCGTCTTCCTCTTGCCTTCGTTCTTAGTCTGCATAGTCAAGGTCATTGAATTCTTCACTTTTTAGCCAGTCAAAATCTTTCAACCAGGTTTCAGAATAATTGGCTTGAATTTAAAATTCAACATAACATCTCAGCCTCAGTATTAAGAAAACAATTTGAGGGAAGCATCATCTTTCAAGTCCTTCAAATAAGTTTTTTTTTCAGTGAATATGAATTTCAAATATAAAAATAGCAATGAAATAGCTTTTATTAAACATTTTATATGTCTTTAAGCATTATTTCCCTTTTTTTTTACCAATTTAAAGTTTAAATTATTGAATAAAAGTTGCTAATGACACCCATGTCTCGAGAGGATCAATGTTTTAGTTGTTAACGTGTTGCTGTTGCCTGAATTAGTGAATAACATGTGATTAGTTAGAAGGCGAGAACAACATGCAGCAAAGTTTTGTGACATTTTCATTCAATTGTACTTGTCAGGGTGAATGCTGATGAGCTCCTACCCTGTCAAGTTGTTGTATTGTAAGATTAATTCTCAATGATTGTATCATTTAATTAGTTAATTTCACCGAGTATAATATAATGAGTGTGCTGAACCTGTTTTTTTTCATTCTGAGAGAAATTATAATGAGAATAATTCACTCCTCCCGTCTCATGCATTTCTCCTTCTGCAACATAATGATGGGAGTCTCCTGCATGAGACACTTGTTTCTCACCACATGTAAGGCTATTGCTCCCGTTTATCCATCTCTCTTTAGCTTTCATTCCTTGTCCCCTTCTCTTTCTCTATGTAGCTGGTGGCTGGGCCACAGTCTTTTAAACACATAGACAGTTGGTTCTCCCCCGTGGGCTCATTAGTGAGCTGGCCCGCACGGCCCATGGAATACAGGAACAGACCATTTGACTAGTTCCCGGAGGGGTGCCAGAGGATTCATTATGTCGTCGCACAACACTCCCTTGATGTTGAATTCTAAATGTGTTGGGCTATATTGGATTACTAGGTTGGTTGTTTTGGTCAGGAATGATTAGAGTGAAACGGAACGGGATGGGAAAGGTCTTTAATTTTCAGAAATTCTAATTTTTAAGAATCAGAGTTTGACTATGGACAAACTGTTTTTTCAAAAATAAAGAGATTACTTTGTTTTGAATTGAATTTTTGAGCTGGACTTTAAAAAAAATTTGATACAGTCATTGTTGATTGTGGAATTCAACTGAGAGGTACATTTTCTGCAGCCTAAAATTTGAATAATTTTGAAATAAATGATAAAAATGCCTTCCATCTGAAAAGCTTTGGTCACTGATGTCAAAATTTTCAAAGTGTAGGCCCAAAAGATATCTGTTTTCTCATGAAATACAGTGAAATGAGATGGTGCATTTCTTGTGGTGGTGCGGTATTTTAAAAATGTGGGCAGTTTCATACAATGTCGTTTTCACTCTCACTCTCCTTTTATTTAAAGAAAAAAGAAAACTTGAATATCCAAGCTAATATTTTTGGAAAGGACTTTTTCAAAAATATATTTTTCCATCCCAAGACAAATTCCTTTCACTTGAAGTGCATTCATGCTATGGTTGATATACCTTTATGTGTTAGTTCATTCATTCATTCATTCATTCATTCATTCATTCATTCATTCATTCATTCATCCATTCAATATCCATACTGCTTATCCTCTATGCTGGGGGGAATGACATATCCTAAGTTCAAAGAGCTATTGTATATTTCTCCTTAAAATTATAATAAAATTCTTGTTAATATGTAACGTTTTAACCTTCAAAATGAAAAAGTAGATCACTTTCAGAAAATACTTAATAAGCCAACAAAGATGAATATATATATATATATATTTTTTTTTAATTATCTCTTGTATTATATGTCCATAATATCTAATCTCTTTTGCCACAGGGATTTGATTAGTGCAATGCCATTTTCTTGACCCAAATAAATACTCTTGGCTCAGGAAAAGGTATACATAGGCTTTACATAACACACAAGCACACGTTAATTTTTTTCAGATATTGTTTTTTTTAATTTCTGCCAGATGATGAAACACAAATTGACTGTCCTCATTTTTTTAGTCCTAGTGTTGGCATGTGTTTATCTGTCTATCATCTCCAGTCTCATCTAGGATAACCCGGGTGGTCCCAGATGTGTTCTTGGCAGTGATTGACACCTGTGGCCCTGCGGCTATCTTTGAGGGTGTGGGTGGAGCAGGGGCCGGGGTCCAGCTGCACCTGCTCACTGCTGTGGCCACAGTCTGACTCAATTCCCACACACACATCACACAGATCAGTGCACGTCAACAGTGTATGTGAAATAAGACCTGCAAAAAAGAGTGAAATGGCACAGGAAGCTAAGATATTCACAATAAAATGTATCATTGCAATCTCATAGTTTATTTTTTCCATTAGGCAGTGAAACCACTACATTGTTGGCTTTTCTGGGCTTGAAATTGTCCATGTGAATGTCTTAATTATTAAATGTTCTCCTTAAGTATGACAGGATGAAAAGCACAACGGCAGCACAACAAGAGCCACAAACAAAAATATTTTAAAATTCACTAAATCTTCATTTAGCGTGCCTCCTCAGTAGCTCTGTCTTTCTTTCTTCCTCAGAGTTCGTGAACTTACGCTGAACTGTGCATGAGCTAATTTGTCAGGAGTTGCTTATTTAATTTTTTTTTCATAAGGCAGCCTATCCACTGTTTATGTGAAGTGCTAATCTTGGTAAGGCAGAGGGGCTAACATTGATTTGAAGGTTTATAACTTAGAGTCTGGCATTGGTAATTGACTCTGAACTGAATTTATTTGCATTGAGCGTTTCCAATTTAACACCGGAATACAAACTTAGTACTTCAACTCTGCTCTAATTATACACTGATATGCATTCACCCCTCTCTCCGCTCCCCCTCCCTGCATCCTGGCACAAAGACAGACAGTCCGAGAGTTTGTTTACACCCAACTCAGTCTGTTTGTGTGTGTTTATGAGCATGCAGACAGAGACTGTGTGTGTGTATTCGGGTCTGTGTGTAAGTATATGCGGGGATGTACATACACACGTACAGTATATGTGCATCTACATTAATTTGTAGTTGTGTCAGTATCTGGGCTAATTGGCTGAATGAATGTGCTTCAGCCTTCTACTTTAGCATAGCATTATGGGAAGTGGGGAGGGACTTATCAGCGAGGCACACACTACTTGGCTTTGAAATTAATTAGCTCGGTGTGTCGTCCAATAAACATAAATGTGTGTATTTTCATACCCCCCCATACACATACACAAACACACAAACAGAGAGATTGATAGAGAGAGAGAGAGAGAGAGAGAGACCTAGTAATATATGTCTTAGTGATAATGATAATGAATGTTGGCCAGTCGCTTTTTTTTTTACAATAGTTACTGCCTCTGAATTAATGCTGAGTGAGTGGATATCTACTGCAGCTGTAGGCAAAAAATTATGTGTGTGTGTGTGTGTGTGTGTGTGTGTCTGTCTGTGTGTGCCTCTCTGTTTTGATTATGCGCCGTCTAAACTGATTAAGTTTTAGGCTGGAGGATGACACATTTCAAAAGTCTTGTCTTGAACACCTTAAGGAAAATGTGAAATTGAATCATTTCTTATTCCTCCGTCTTCACTATTAGCATATCGAAAAATATTTTCTGATACGTGTCACTGAACACGGCAATAACTAAAATTTTATTTTTCCCGTGTAAGAATATTCCATCTTCACATTTGCATCTAATTCATTAGTGTTGGGATGTAAGCACATGAAAAGTTTAAAATCATCAGTTTAATATGCTTGCTATGGTAATTGTTTAGAAAATTAGTTAATTCAACTTGGGCCTGAGCCCCAAGAAGCATGAT
Source organism: Fistularia tabacaria (assembly GCA_901007705.1). Lineage (NCBI taxonomy): Eukaryota > Metazoa > Chordata > Actinopteri > Syngnathiformes > Fistulariidae > Fistularia > Fistularia tabacaria. The sequence goes on from CAAKHD010004545.1 coordinate 31,845, forward strand.
GCTTTATTGAAATTATTATTATTTTTTTTTTATCATGGGTTTTGTACACAGGCGTGCAAAACAGCCTGTTGACCAGCCCCTGACAAGAATTAAATATGTTTACTTGAATCTGTTAATTTTGACGTAAATTTCTGAAATTTTGGTAGCAGATCTTGTGCGAACATTAAACAGAATGTGAATTCACCGACCAATATTGAAGACATTTACAGGTTCAATTCTTCAAGCTATTGGCCTCTTGGCACAGGTAGTCATATGAGAATTCAAACTGATGTAACTCAACTTATTTATCATTCATATGCTTAATAACAGACATGTCTAAATAGATCGACTGGTCCAGGCTTAAAGTTAGGGTGACCGACAACAGGGAGTACAATATTAACCCATGGACCAACTTTGGATATATTCATGGACAGGCGCAAAACTAGCTAAACTTTCCTTGAATTGCTTTCATTGGCTATATATGTCACAGAAAAAGGTATATAGAAAATGCAGCTGTGAATACCTTTCCTGGAGAATTGGTGATGACACCGCATACTTCTAAGTTCCAAAACAAGCTGCTTATTTGAGACCAATAACCCCTGGCAAATGACAAGGATATTCACCATTTAAATATTTTAGAAGGATTTAACACACAGCAACGTGCATTTTGGCCGTTTGTCACGGAGTGCATCCCACTCAAGGATTCTGAAAGTTGATATCTTAATTTTAACTTAATGGTAACTTTGTGCCTATGCAGTCAAAATGGGCTCTGAAAACCAAACATAAAATCTCAGCAAACCAGCAAAAAAAAAAGCTCGAGTTCAGGGTTCCGAAGTTTGTTTTCGGATAACTGATATAAGGAGTCTTCCACAAAGCCCAGGTGCTGTCGGCACTTGACACTTGGCATTGGCCACATCTGGAAGCCATCAAGAAAGTCATCAAGTAACAACAGGCAAAGATTGGTCCACACAAAGGATCAAGCAAGCCTGTTGTATGAAGGGCAACTATTCAAAGTAATTCAACGAGGACACAACATAATGCTTGCTGCTTTGTTACTTTGATGGCCCAATTGATCTTTGCCATCTGTAGCAGTTGGGAAGCCGCATACACAGAAGCACTACATAAAACGTTTACTTTCAGCTTGCCCAGGGCACAGTGGAACAGCCCTTTATTTCTCTCTGAACCTTTATTTTATTTGCCTTTGTGAAAAAAAAAACCTTAGTTTTCTCCAAATATGACAGAGGGGTGTTTGCTGAATCTATTCACATGGAGCTCGCTTGTAGCATGGTGATGTTTGAACATTATTACGCCCTCGGATTAGATGAACGTATTTAAGTTGCACACAAAATATCAGAAGAAGTGACTTTTGCAACAAAGAAAACCCTCAGATTTGACAAAACCGTCATCTTTGACTCAAATTGTTCAGGGTAGAGCACCCAAAAGCTGCTGTGGAACAATGTAAGTAAAATAAACTTTGTTCCCATACATGTGAACATGCCTGTAGAATCATTCCTCCTAATGTTCATTAAACCGCTTAATCACCAAAGTTGATTATCTTCAGATGGGAAACATAAGTGGCCACAAACCTTATAGAAAGGACAGGTAGAAGTGCTTGTGCACACTCTGCAATATTAAAAATGAGAGGAGTGATCAAGCAGGAGTGTGGGGACACCCAACATTGATTGGCTCACTGTTTAAGAGCAATATATGTTCTGTACTATAGAGTATTGCTGCCAGTATAAATGAATGGAAAAGTTATTTTCATATATATTATATAGACTTGAAGTCAGTGGGTCATTTATCCTTTTAACAACAGATTTTCTAAGTCTTAATTACAACTTTTTTTAGCCTATAAAATCTGATAACTTATGTCATTAACACGAGTGTATCGATCTACATATTTAACCACATGACACCCCGCTCATAAAACTACTGAAATATCTGCTCTCTCATAGCTCCATGCAGTCTGTCAGACCACTGGCTAATTAGTATCTCTGGAATGTAGCTGCTCATGTTTACACACAGACCATACTGTCAGAGAACAAAACAAACAAACAAAAAAAAAACAACATCTATGAAATTCATTTCAGCAAGGAATTCCAATTTAATTATTCAGTCATTGCATCCAGAATGTGCACTCCTACCCGAATGCACTGTTGCTAAAGCAACTACTTTCCTTTAATATATATTGAGTTGGGGCAATTCCAAAGCTCTTGAGATGTGTCCTGAATGTGTCCTGAATTTTAAAGTGTTTTATAAGAAAGTTTTTCCATCATGCATTTTTTCTAATTTTATTTTGGCTTTGGCTTTGCAGCACCGGTGATACAAAAATAGCCCCTCAAATTTCATACAACAATCAAGTGTCAAAACATTAGTTAAACTCCCTTCAATTCCAATACCATTTGAGCCTGTCAATCCTGAAACTACAATTGGATCCCATTGTGAGTCTATCAGTCACACACTGGCCAATTCAGCCTAACGATGCCATCTGCCAGAAATTGGTTGGTATGGTCACGCAGATTACAGAAATTTCATCTGTATAAATTTGATGCTCCACCAAACCATTTTTGATTTGATTGAGGTCCTAAATAAAACTAGTAGGCTTACAACAAGCCTCCCAAAATGCTTGAGTTCATTTATGTCTACAGGTCCATTATGATTTTGGTCAGGTAGTGCCAGGCTGTCATAGAAGTGATGGGCAATGAAGCCATTCCTTCACTACTGAGTGAGACAACACAAACACAAAAGCCTTGATAAAAAAAGAAAATAAACAAATAAGACGAAATAAGACAGAAAGAACTCAAGCTGATCAATGGCACATCTAGAATCCGTGGTCACAGAGAGCCTCACAGTCTATCTACAGTTGCTTTACCACTACATGTGTCAAGTGGTACTGGTAAATTAACCTTTCATTTTCAAATTGGATGACTATGGAGATCATTTCACATAAATGGGGAAAAATTACGTTCAAAAGGTCTAAACCCGATATTTAAATCTTGACCTTAACATGAAATCTGATTAATTTGTGCATGTTAACCAATGGATTGCATTAAAGATTTATTTGATTATTAAATTATCCCACTTGACCATGCAAGCTTTTGTGGAGTGATTAATTGTGCACAGGTTATTTATGCTGATACAACTCACTCCGTGAGTGCTATTCTGCACAAATATTGTTTTCTTCATAAGCTGAATATCATTACAAGGGAGGCTTTCTTCTTAAAATTGCTGCCCGGGGTTGTTGGCAAGCCAGTTGTACTCTGAGTAACCTTTGCATTAACTAGCACAGGAGCAGTGGGAATGATAATATAAATGTATGTACCCTGGACATCCAGTTTGTACTGCTGTATCTTGTAACTTTACTTGCACTTCAAATGGTTCATTAGCTGGTTGTCCTGTGTTTCAACCCACACTTGCATCGCTGCTGAGAATATGGCAGTATATATGCATTGCCCATATGATTTGATGCTTATATACTGCCAGCTCCCCAGATAGTAATGATCTGTTGGTATTTGCATTTGAAAAACATGCCCCAGATTACTGACATGTGAACCGTTAAATCCGTCTCTCTTTTCTCCCTCCATTTCTCCATCTCTTTCATTTATCAAACCCCTGTCTCCTGCGTTGTGACTGCCGCACAGGAAAATGACTTTTTCCATTAAGAGAGCAAGGTAAGTGTTAGTATTAGTTGGTGTTTGGTACTTGGACAAAACAGATGTCATTGTATCTCCTTTTTGCTCTGCCTCACTGAAAATGGTGTGAATACCATGCATGTAACTTGAGTAATCAGAAAATATCTGTGTCACTGACACATACGTACATACATGTACACACACATATACACACGCACTTGACTGCATGCATACATACTGTCATACATACAGACGTAAATACGCACTTGAATCCCTACATACGTGTACAAATTAAACATATAAAAACATCTCTTGCTTGATTTCACTTTACTTTGGGTTTCCCTCTGAATGTTAGCTTGTTACTGCTAAATTCATTGAAATCTGAACAAATCTTGGTTTATGCATGACCCAAAAACTGGATGACAGTATTTTTACTTCTCATTCTTTCCTTCGTTCTGCCTATCTTCGTCTCATAAGTAAATACACATCCATTCACACACATCCTCTTTCTTTCTCTTCCTTTATTGACTATGTTTGAGCTGTCAGAGCTGACCTGCCTTTCTCTCCCCCTCTGAGGACGCTGCGTGATTCAACCGCACACGCAGACACACGTCTTTCCTTCAGTCCTGCTTTCACCCAGGCACGTTGTGTTTAATTAGCTCCTCAGTGGTGTATGTGCATGCATTTGCATGAGTGTGAATTTGTCTGTATTAAATGAACTTGCCCAAGCCGTACTGAGGAAGTGTCATGATTGCCACTGGGAGTGGAGTGTGATGGCTTTCAGGAGACACGGTTGCACACAAATGCGCACAGAGCGCGCCACTTGTAGGTCAGCTATGTGTTAGCACTCCCACAATGCTTGACAGAGGGGTGGCAAGTTTGTCTCTCTTTATTTAGCAATCTGGAAAATGGCTGCAAGACAAAACAGAAAGAAGCATTCGGAAGTGGCAGACAGACGATGGACGATGGCATAGAGTAGGAGGGACAGGTAAAGTACCCAGACAGATTAGTATGGGCACTCGCCGTTAGATAGTGCTGTCTTCCTGTTCAAGATGCGCTGTCACTTGAAATAACTGTTCAGGAAAAGTTCATGAGCAAAACAACCAAGAAACAAATCCTGTATATTTACCTTCTATAATACTTAACCTTTTATCAAATATTCAAATTAGAGTCTACAGCACCAACATCTCGGTAATTATAATTAAAAATGTGTCTGGTAATTTGATTTATTCACGTCAGTAATTGTGGAATGGGTCGAAAAAGAAAAGCAGGGATTACCATAGAGATATGGGATTGTAAATGGTAAGCTTTCTTCTTTCAATGTGTCTATTCATTATTTAGATCTTGGCAAGGTGATTCTTCATGTCAATTTGAAAGTGTGATTAAATATGACTACAAAGATAATCCGAAATAGCAATTAAATGATGGCATTGAGATGGTTCCTTTAAATTCCCAGCATTACTGGGGCTTATATTATAATTTTACCTTAACTCACGCTAACAACAACAACAACAGAAAATCAAACTGTTGCACTGAAAGCTGGCCCTGAAATGGCAAAGTTTCCAAATATCCGAACAGTGGCTGGGCCTGATGGATTTTGCATTGCCATAAATCGTGGCCTCTGATGCTATAAGGGAAAATACTGAATTTCCCTCCCGCCTTCACTCCTGTCACTCCAAAGCTCAGAATCAATATTTGTTAACTATTATGACCTTGCTCGATCCATCTGCATTTATCTGCTTTTCTATTTATTTGTGTACACAGTCGTATGTGTGTGTGTGTGTGTGTGTGTGTGTGTGTGTGTGTGTGTGTGTGTGTGTGTGTGTGTGCGTGTGCGTGTGTTTATACACACGCTGCGGAGGCGGTGAGGTGGCATATTATCATATATAGAGTGGCACTAAGCCGCCCCGGGATAATGGCAGCAGG
>CAAKHD010004545.1:37401-59502 GCA_901007705.1 Fistularia tabacaria
ACATTCGTATGTGTGTGTGTGTCTGTGTGTGTGTGTGTGTGTGTGTGTGTGTGTGTGTGTGTGTGTGTGTGTGTGTGTGTGTGTGTGTGCGTGTGTTTGTACACAACCGTGTAGGAGTGTTTGTGTGTCAGTAATGAATATCAGTTAGTAGTAATAACCTCGCGGTGCTGCTATGAATTTGTGAGGAGAATTTTATTGATTATTGGCGAATGTACACAGGCTAGCGAGAATAGAAATGTTCTCAACCTCAAGGACTGTCTGTCTGTGTGCCTTTCATTACCAATATTGATGATTTCACTTTTCATGCTTATTGTCTAATATGCATTGCTAATTGACTGGAATATTGGTATCAGTAGCTCAACAACCCATCCTTCTTTGGACCTGTTTCATTGATATCATAATTAATGAAGGAGTAGAGCACATAAAGGAAATAATGCTTTGATGCTACACAATTATTAGTAAATATAAATTATGATGCATGCAATGCGTTTCTATATAGGTTTGCCATTTATTTCAGATCGAGCCCCAAGCCATGAGCATACCAATCTCTTTGTGTAGACTGAGAATTGTGTTCCACTGCAATGATGCAATAATGAGTCTTTGAGGAAATAATTCTCTGGTCTAGAACCACAGTTAATCTATTTCTATTTCTCCTCCTCTTTTCCCTCAGGGTGTTTTAAATGTGTCAACAGGCGAGATGAGAGCTGAACACCCATCTGAAGATCTGAACAGACACCTTGAAATAAACATTGCCTTCCTTGCATGTATTGATGGCACTTCATTGTTTACAGGTGGAAAATAAGCAATAAAAAGTTTGTTTTTTTTTCCCCTATAGTATAATGGTTTGTGTAGATTTGTCCACAACATTGTATTTTTAGATAGTTATCGTCTTTGTGTGGCCATTGCTCCAGTATAGATATTTAAAAATAATATTTGTTTTTTTGAAATTCTCCCTAATATATGTTGAAAGAGATTAGAATGCTGATCCTGTTTAATATCTCAAAGGGGTTCTAAACAGAGCTATGACTTAGCATTGTGGGAAGAAAAGACCGACTTGACAAAACCAACATACGTTCCTGTTTACTTGCTTGCTATGCCAGTGACAGGTGTTGGGCCGAGCAGGACATACCACACAGATACTGAGCATCAAGCCAGCTATGAGCTGAAAACTGATTCCATGGTAAGACAGTCATTAATGAATCATTGGTCAATTAGTCAGTTGTGTCAAAACCAAGGGAAAGTAGGACAAGCCAGCAGACAATCATGCAAATACACATGTTTGTGCATTCATCATCGCGAGGATCTTTGCTGGTGAAATGCATCTCCAATCCTTGCCATCACAATACGTAACCTTTGACCTTTATCCTAATTCGAACCTTAAGCCCGACTTTAGCCCGAAAACCAAGTCAAAACCATCACACTACCCTAAAGGATCTCGTTCAGGATCAAGTTCTGGCCCCACTGGTCAGTACAAGCTGAACATGCAACACAGAGTGAACAAGATCTCACGTGAAATGGTAATAATGTGAGTGAAAGAAGAGCAGGGAGTGATCAGCCAAACAAAAGCCAGAGGAAATGAGAATAAAATGCTTACCTGGTGTTAATAATAGGGTTGTTTGTGGAAGTACCTGTTTCAGAGCTTCCACTGTCAACCAGGTTCTCTCTCCATATCTCTCCATATACATCTCTAAGAAGCTAAAAACTCTAATATCCGTTTCTTCTCGCGTGGGTATTTGATTGAAAGTATTCCGACAACTGGTGCTCTGGATGATGTACAACCACTGCAATTTGTACTTACTTTTTTGTATCTTCCGGTATCTTTATCCTTACATTTAGTACTTGAACAGACTGATTTTTTGGGGACTTATTTCATTTGCAGCACAAAGTAGAATAGGATTCTTGTTGCTGTTATTTCTCGCTGAAGAAACATGTGACAATGAAGGTCATTGAGGAAATCAAACATATCGGACTGCAGAAAGAATCAGATATGGAAATATTTATTCCTGTTGCTTCAAAACAAAACAAACAAAACAAAATTAAACAAAACAGTGTGACATGATGGTGTGATGAAGGAACTCGGTAAGTCTGGAACTGTTGGTTTCCTGTTGGACAGGAAATAAACTTCTGGTGAATGACCAACAATGCATCACTTTACTTTCTTTTCTTTTCTCCAGCATTACACATCATTTAACTAATTTTGAATGGGTAAACGCCAGAGGGCTCCACATTAGACCATGCAGTATTGATCGCTTGATAGGTAATTTAAGTATCAAATTGAGCAAGCTATGTTTAAAAAGCAGTGTATATGGATGAACAACATTAATTAAGTTCTTGCGGTTGGGTTGTAACCCTATTCTCACCTTTGAAAAAACACATTTATTAAAAGGTGGAGGGGTTATCTCGTGTGTCTGCGTGTATCTCTGTGGACATGGACAGAAAGCAGGTGAAGGTTAGACAAGTTTTCAATTCCCTCATGAAATGGCTATTTATTTTCTGTTGCTATTTACCTCTTTTACGCGAAAAACGTCCAACTTTATATCCAGTGCTTATGCTCCTGTTGACTGAATGTATCCCTTGAACTGTGTGTTTGTCTACAGATGTCCATACATGTTCACGCATGTGATGGGAAAATCAGATTGAGTTTAATGACTATTGACAAATGGAAGTGAAGAGCAGCAGGAAATAGAAAGGATGGAGGGAGGAAAGAAATAAAGAATAAAGTGAAGCCACAAAGATGAAACATGCTGTTGGTGATAGTCAATAACACAGGAAGACACTTTAATTACCACCAGCCAGTTTAGATTAACTGTTATCACCAGCTGGGCTGGAACATAAACTCTGTTTGAGTTGGTTGTGTCTATTAAGAGTGGGCTCCACTCCTGCATTTCTTTGGCTCACCATTTGTTTATTTGAGGCTTAATGAGAAAAATATAATGTATATAACAGATAGGAACTGCCTTTTCCACTTTGGACCATTTTGACCGCTTCATTTTTTTCTGGCACAAAGCACAGCCGATTGATAAGTTCCAGCTAACAGAGATGTACTTTTTGCACCTAAATAGCAAATGTACTTTTTCCTACTTGTGTCTATGGGTGTTTTTGTGGAAAAGTGGGGCGTAATCCTGCGTATTTTTAATGCATTCTTAGCTTGATGCCATTTTAAACAGAACACTTCGTATGACAATGGTATAGTCGTATTTCTCTGGCTAATTCAAAAGCGAAATAATTATTTAAAAGATGAAATAACAACTCTACTTCACAAAATAATTATTGTGGTTGTCACATATGTTGTGGGTTCCACCTGTTCCCACAAATGATCCCTTGTATAACTAGACAAAACAAGTGTCAGCTTGATAACAGGATAAGCATGGAAGGCATGGAAGTAAGATGTTGACAAGATAAAAACATATAAAACAGTATCGGGAGCGGTAATGGACCAGAAATGCCATAATTAGGGAAATAAGTCCAATAGGACTAAGAACAAATTAAACAAATAGAATGTGCTGGCACGGACGGTTCACTTAAACAATTCAAACACTTGGGATTTTAAAGGTTATGGGAAATGGCAATGGCAATATGGAAGAACGAAGTGCTAACTGAACCCCATATAACATTAAATAATGCTATACAGTGAAAGCAGATTTACCAGCACAGCAACAACGTACATGGGACTTTTGAACATTAGTTCAACAATAATAAAATTATTACACAGTATCTATTTTTTATACTATTGCTATTGAAGATACCACATACTATAGGACAGACCGTAAAAGGGTATTCATATCTATTTCGCCTGTCACTGTGCAACACACACACACAGACACAAATACACACACATACATTCAATAATTTATTTTCTTTGATGGGCATGGAGTACACAGACCATTAAGTGGTGGACAGCATCCTTTGTTGCTGTCTGTCCCTGGCTTTTAGCATAATGATCTCAAACACATTCACTCAGCATTAGTGTTGTCTCAGTGGTAATATTAGTAATCATGTAAATTCAAATAATACAGATGCATGCCTAAATAAGGGTTTTTAGCAACCGTGAATACAGATTTGTGTGCGTGATCAAAGAACTCCCTCAATAATCCACTTCCATTATAATTTGATCCTTTGTGCAAGAATTGTGCTTGATGCCTTCAGAATTAATGTCGCACAGTGTCTTTGCTTCTGTGCAATGGAAAAATATATCCTGACTTCAGAGTAGCAGTCTTTTATTTTAGAGACTTGCAAGGGTTAGGCTTTAGGTATTATGGTTCTGGGTTCCATATGCATTTCCATATATTCAATTTTTCGAATGAGAGTTCCGATAATTCAACCTTTTTTGTTGAATGTGCACTGGGACTGGAGGATTTACATTTTTGCCATCAGTTAAAGTTGGCATCTGGACGAAAACTTTTGGAACTTCTCCCCGGAGGGATTCTGTCCGAGTCTGAAAGTAGCCTCTATTTGGACACATTCAAAATCATAAAGAAACAAAGGTCCAAAAATGCAGATCTAGAAATGATCAAATATACTGATGTAATGCGTACTGAACACATACCAGATGTTGCCAACTTTTTTCCAAAGTATCACAGTAAAGTACAGATCATATGTATAGTAGATAAATACATACCTGAATTTTACTAATGAACAAAAGAAAAGTATCATTACAACTTTACAACTTTACTGTTGGGATTTGGGTTATTTTCATTTATCTCAGCTACATAATGAATGTGTTTTGTTTATATCCTCAGGATGAGGTGAGATTTCAGTCAGTACACTTGAAAAATGTGGGAAATTGGCAAAAACACAACAAATTGATTGGAATATGAAAATGCGGTTACTCTTGTAAGTATAAGAAGGTCATTTCACAGCACCCTCGCAGTGGAGTATGAGAAGCATTCAAAGAAAGAAACAAATCTTCAAAAAGGAGCCGGCACTGTACACAACCAGGTCCACATCCACAGTATTCACCACAAAACAGTCTTGAATATCAGCTAGAGCAGCCACGCCACGGAAAAAAAAAAATGGACATGAACATGAACCTTCGGCTGTGGAGTCTAGCTGTGGACAAATCCTGTCTTTGTCTACCGTCCAAAATCACAAATGTTAGTCATTTCTTATCTATGCACGGGCAGCTGAAAGAGATGTGTACAGTGTAAAACAGTATGTGTGATAATAGGACTGGGGGAGAAATGGTTTTACCCATTCCCCTGCCAGTTTACCCTTGCTCCCGTGGCAGAGTGATGTAGGAGGAGTGAGAGGGGATTTATGCACTGTCCACTTCTCTATAGACCCAGCAGCTTGAGGTGGTCAGATCAGTCACAAACGTCAGTTTGATCCAGTTCCCTCTGAGAGAGATAAAACACCTGCATCTGGCTGTCTGTTTGAGAGGGAGGGTCCACCACAGCCAGGTGGATGCAGCCAAAATCATGAAGGTCTCAACTGAGAGTTGTGGATTTATAAAGCAGGGACCTTGCCTGCATTGAAGGACATTCGAGGAGTGGGAGATTCTGCCCCTGAAAAGTTATATTGACAAACAAGCCTAGTTTTAATGCTTTTCTTCGTCACGTATCCTCATACATGTGGCAGTCAGTGACAATTGATATTAATGGTGTACCTCCAACCCTGATGTTTATTTTCTAAACACAATAAAAGATATGCTGATATGAATGATCACAACATGCGGAGAATTTATATTTCTCTCATTCTCATGTTTGCAGGCATTGAATTCATTATCATAAATCAACAGGACACCCTATCTATTATCAAAAAGTTCTTGGGGCTACATTATGAGCCGTCCTTCTCTTCTTCTTTTGGAAAAGTTTCACATTTTTTAATTAGAGACCACCACTTTGAAAATGTTATCCATGACTATGTGGTTAAGAATACGGGTAAAGAGCAATAACAGATGTTGTTGATTCGTTTTTCGATTCCTCTGCGGTGAGGATCAAGAAATGTATTCACTGGTTTATGGCAACAATATAAATAGTTCTTGGGTCAGTAAGCATTTGTGTTTGAGTCCACACTTGTAATTCTACGGATTAGTCATTGAGGAAAAGTCACTTTTTTTACCCAATACTCCTACAGCTTGACTGGAACTGGTAATCTTTCTTTTTTACCACCACCTGACATCTTGCTGAGTTTATGACCTGCATCAGTTGACCCCATAAACAGACCCCATAAAATGCAAACAGACAAATAACAAGGGTTGCACAGTAAAATACTTCATTGTTTTTGTTCATCATTTAAGGTCAGCTGGCCAAGTCGAGCTGTCGAAATATAAATAACAAGAGTATGTTTTTGGGTATTTTTCCATATAACAGTTCCTGAAATTATCTTTGATTGGTCCTTCATGTGGATCTTCTTTGACTCTATTTTTGATACAACTTATATTTAATCAATATTTTCAATGCTCTGATACATTACATTTATCCCCGACACATTCCTCTGTTTCATACACCCTATTTACTTATGTCCGGTGAAATACCTGTTACATATGAAAGGAACGGCAGATAAATGATAAACATTGAAAAGCAAAATGTGTCCTCCTGTATGTTTTCTAGGTGTGAATCCCTGTGGGCATCAAGCATAGAATACAGATCTGCAGGAAATATCATTATTATTATTATTATAGCATCTTAATGTTCAGGCACAGTCAAGTGCACACACTGGCATTTATAGACGGGTCCATCGAGTCCTTCATTGCTGCAAACTGCCTTGTCTCTTGATGCTGCTACAAACAAACCCGTCAGACATGGAGGCAGACTCATGTTTTGCTCCATTCTTCTGGAGTAGAAGATGGGGTGGGAGTATTTATTTTTAAGTATTTTGCAGCTGTAGCTGTAATGATTTTAATACCAAGGCCAGTCATTCCCTTTTCAACACTTGCTGACTGTTTTAATTCACATCAGCATGATTCCACAAAAACACATATTCCTTAAACACAACTCACACAAAGAAATACATAAATGATAATTTATTCATGCATTCTTTTGTGTACATTCAGAGCAAATAGAGACACCAACAGACCTGGCCCTGGTAAATTTCATTCAACAAGACTATGTAAGTTGACTTAAATGCAATTTGTCATCTTAACATTAGGTTTGGCTGCGGATGTAGTAAGATGCTAGGATGTGTGACAACCTGTACAACCTTGATTCGCCTGGCCAGGATAGCTCTTCATATTGAGCTTTGTAAGGATGAATAAGGTATTTAAAAGAAAGAAGCACGAAGACAAAATTTGCCAGTGTATAATACTATACTATACTAATATGAGAATTACTGATCATCCAGGATATCGAAAAGCATCTCTTGTTACATCCACCTGACATCAAAATAATGGGACAATCTGCTGTTCTTGAGTCTGACCATGACATTACTCAGCAGTGACTTTGTGTGTTTGAAGGATGTGCTCTGACAGCAGCCGTCGGTAACTCTTGATGTTCTGGTCATCTGTCTTTTCTCAGTTGTTGACGGGTACAGACAGTGAGAAAGTGAAGAGGAGGCAAAGGCTTGAATGGTGCACCAAGAATAGAGAGAACAAAGAAAAGGACCTTTTAATTTAGAAAGGTGGATGGACAAACAGCTGAATTAAGAAATTAATTTTGAGAGAAATGTTAAGTTTATTTGAAAAAAAGAACTAGGTTGAGGAGACTGGGACAGGTGTCCCGGAACAGTGGACCATATTGCCCTTGAGAGTGTCTTTACTCACGGCACTCCATAAAACGTGTAGCAATGTAGTCAGGCACAGTTGGAGATTGTCCGATATGGTAACCATACGATTGGCTCGAAGCTTTTTCTGGATAATTTTGTCAAGTCAAATGAAGATCACCATGACCTCTTGCAGGCCCTGTACTTGTTTGTAGCTTTCGGGATGATGGTCAGAACATCCAAGTGAGAATTCATGGTTCTCCTATGAAAATCAGTCCACAGGCAATCAGTCCATCCTCCTCCGTTGGAAGGGAGTTGTTGCCTAGCGAGGAAGTTCATTTAGGGGCCTTGCTCATGAAGATAGCACAGAACATCATTTCACAAGTCTGCAGCAACTGGGTGAAGAGCATAAACATTCAGATTGCCGCACGGAGCCAGTCGAGGTGGCTTGGACATCTAGCAAAGCTACACTCTAGACAACACCTGATAGTCGTGTTCTCTCTGTCCAATGGGTTAGAGGCCCAGTGGAAAACCTGGAGTAGCACGGAGAGTTGACGAACTCATCTACTCTGGTGATCATTTTTTCGTCCCTCAAGAGAAGCTGGACTGTATCTATGTGAGAACTCCTATCTCATTATCCTCTGTGTAGTTTGAAGCATACTCCAGGTATTTGGAGCCTGGTATTACCGCCATTGTGTGCTTTTAGTCTGCCACTGGAACATGTTGGTTCGCCTTGAGCCAAGTGTCACCATTACTGTCTTATTTAATATAACATATAGAAATGTAACCAGAATGGGAATTCCTTCACCAATTTTGATAGGCATCATTAGTTGCATAGTTTTTCCTCCACACGGTTAAAACAACCATGCCTGGCAACCTTGAACTTTGTCCTGCCCTGATTTTCCCTCACAACTTTCAGCCACTCAGTGAAAATCTTATCATTAATATCCCTCCCTCTTTTTTTTCTCAATCCATCCTTCCCAACCTCCCGCAGTTCACAGTTTGCCCTCAGTGCTGAACACGCCACCACTTTCCTTATCAGTAATATTACCCCCTCTCGTCTCCATCCTCCTCTTCCTACCATCTCTCCTCGCCCCCCTTCTTTCCTTAAGAGTGACGTGAACTTCTCAAATTGGTGTCAGCACTCTCCTCTCCGCAGCGTTTCCCCTGACTCTTTTTTGTCTGAAATTATTAACAATATTCAACTTTTTTTTTCCGTCTCCTTCGTCCTCTCTCTCTCACCATCTCTAATTTATTAACATTACTCCACATTTCACTCCTTCTCTGTGCCCTCTCTCCACAACTCTCCCTCCATCACTGTGGTTATACAATCAGAAATTAAATTGCCTGGTCCTTGGTTAGATAAGTGTGGCTATGAAGCCTGCCGAGCAGTAATTAGATGGTAAATTGGGGACATTAACGTTGGGAAGGCTGCCTGCTGTCTCTCTCTGCATTATCACAGCCCAGACACACCTTCAAACAACTACATTTACAATGACCTTTAGCCAAAGAACCTCATGCTGTGTGTGTGAGTGTATGTGTGTGTATGTGTGTGCGTGCGTGCGTGCGCACATGCACATTGCACACTGTCCTTATCTGGCTAATGTATGTGTGTGCTGGCTTGGAAACATACACAGTCAATGCAGCGGTGGCTAAGAATGGCTCCTTATTTGTTGATTTTGTGAGAACGCAGCTGTGACATCTCTCCAGGTTAAGTGAAAAGAGAAGAGGTTTCTTGACATGTTGTCAAACCAGTTTACCCTAAAGATCTCATATTTCTGTTTCTTTGATCATCGCAATCTTTTTTTTTTTAATAAACTGGGGAGTCAAAGCCACACAGTGCAGTCTTTGCTTATTGATAATAAGCAACATTTATCATAGTCTGTTGTTCCCATTTGATTTTTTTAGAATTAAGATTATAAACAAGCGGTCTCGATTGAAAATGATTTGACCGTCCTCTTGGTAATAATTCTTTAAAGAAGACACACAAAGATTTGGAATTTATCATCATTTGCATTCGAATGAAAGTACATTTTAGATCATTTCAAAAACAACATGTTGAGGTGTCAATAGGGAAATACCGCAGACAAGGTCAATCTTGTATTTTATATTCTATACTGTAAACCATATTCTGTTAAGTATTGCAGGGACATCTCGTTTGTGTTGGGTCTGTTAAACCTTGTTGTTATCCGGTCTGTCCCTGCATTGTCCATAGTGCCAATTGATTTATGGCTCAAAGTATAAAGGTGGTTCATTTTATCATGTCATGTTGGCTTGTACTGTCCTCTCATCTCTCAGGTTGTCACTTACTTAATGGGAGGCCATTTATCACATCGACTCGCACACACGCGAAAACACACCCGGGTACGCGCACACACCTATAGTAGTTAAGGCGCACCTCTCCATGTGTCTGTGAACAACCGGCTCTGAGACTGTTGTCTCAAATGGATTCACTCTGAAGTCAGAAAGATCATCACTGAAATAATTTTGCCGTCAATTCAGCGGTGCTGAATAGTAGATATACTCGAAACTAACTAACTAACATTTGGCATCAGAAAATCTTGATGACATTGGCTGGACGGTACACTTGAAAACATCTTAGGTTCAAGACCGTTTCAGATCTGACAGAACACGGTGGAAGGCCCGATCTTGTTGCCAACGACAACCAAGAAAATAACACTAGGTGCAAAGTAACCGGGACTCGTCGAAAACATGAAAGAAGTGATTTCTGGATGTGGTAACGGTACTGTTTTGTATTGGTGCTTAGAATTTGCGGCAATTGGAGTAATTTTTCAACATGTATGAGAATGACTAAAGGATACTAAGTGATCTTGAAATATAAGAATACAAAGAATGTGAATTGGGATACACAAAGATGTATTTATGCATTAAAAACAAAAGTAAAGACACATACTGGAGTGTAAAGCAGAGAAATGCTTCTCTGAGTAAGAGCCTAACGTTTTGTGAATTGTAACATTTTGTCAGCAGATGAAGTAGTCAAAAAATTGGCCTAAAATCAGTCCCTGTTGAAAAAGCTTTATAGCAATGTGAATGAAGTCACTCCTATGTTTAAATTAATGCTATAAGTGGTCTGATTGTTAGTAGTTGAGCTATGAATCATCATTAAAATGAACATAGATTAATTAATCAGTTCACAGCTTTGTTACCTTCAGCATTTGCACCTGTCTGACTTCAGCTTGCTTTGTCACCATAACACTCTGTATGTTGTCCTACCCTCGAAATGCACCCAAGCACACCTGTGCGCACAGTGTTTGAACATGCAGATGCTCCAAATGTGGAATCATTGTTTGGGATTCAAAGAGCCTTAATCAGTATACATTGTCTTTTCTAATATCCAGGTCCATTTCTCTCTCTTGCTCACAGCGCTCTTCCCTGCATTCTCGACCTCATCCCCCGTTCATCTGTTCATTTCCACTTCTTTTTCCATCCCCTATTCGGCCCAAATCGGTGCTCTTCTACTCTAATCATGCTGCTTTTTCCCCCTCATCACCAAATGTAATCTTCGCTTACCTTAATCTCCTTTCCCGTGCCCTTCTCGCTCTCCTTTCTCTCCCCTGCCTGCCTCACCTGCTCTCACAGCATCCTTCTTTCTGGGCTCAATGTTGTACTTCTTTGCGACCACACAGGTGTCATCTTCGTGGATGTAAAACCTTCATTTTAGATTAAAATGCTTGATGTGTGCGCATGGACGAACTTGGGTGTTATTTCGTGTACACGTCGGCGATCCAGTGAATTGCACTGAGATCAAATCCCCCCCCCCTTCTATCCGTTTAACAATGAGTACGTTTTGCTCTCTCTTCTCCTCTTGCATCTCTCATGTCATTATATTAAGAATCCAGTCTTGATTAATTAATTCGTCATTTCTTTGTTATCCAGTCACTTGTCCAGTCAGTCAGTCAGCAAATGAATTTACCACCGTTAAACAGTCTACCAACCTGCCAGAGCTAAGCCTGCATTCGTTGGAAGGATTTGTGCTCCAATTTATTTTACCTCAGTAGATTGTCTCCCTCCTTTCTTTCCCACTCTCTCTGTATGACCCTTATAGATGTATTCATGTAAAGCAGTTGGAGTGGTGTTGACCTATTAGGGGGCCGCTTTTATTGACTGGCATGTCAGTCACAGAGAGTAGGACGGGTTAATAGAGTGGAAACATGGACTCCGCTATTAAGATCTCACTCACACAAACACCACTTGTCTGTTATCAGCGAGGCATAACAGTGCTTCCAGTGAACAATTTATTTCACTTGACCCTTCATGCATACATACAGTGTTACACACCCCGCCAACACCCTTGCCTGACACTTGAATTCCAGCTAACAATTTAGAGTGCGCACACACACGCACGCGCCCACACGCTCACGCACACCCACCCTCACACATTCACTAAATAATCTGTGTTCTGCCTGGCTGCTTGTGGAGCCCCAACTAACTGATGCAGAATGCTAAACACTCTTATCCAGCAGCCTGATTAACTCTTCTCCTGATTGTTGTCGGGATCCATTAGTGCCATCTGTATTGTTCACATTTAGATTGAGACCTACACACTGAAACACTCTGATCTAGATTGATTGTACCTGTCACTGGTAATCACACTTGTCATGGAGAAACTCACCTAATTGAATTTGTCTCAATGATGAAGTAGTCTCGCTTCAGACATAAAAGGGCTTCAGGAAGCCAGTCAGACCAGGGTTGATTGCTCCAGAACCACCAAATAGGTTGTCAAATATCCTTAAAAATCTTGCAGCATTGTACTGGTGCAATTACTTACAAGCCAAAATGCCTCTAAGTTAAGCCTAGGTAACCCCAGCTGCATATGAATGTTTCAGAACGGACTGTCAGAACATTGTGTTGGTTATTTGCTGGGTTCATGGTAAGGCTACATGATTTACACCAGTCCTGTGCAGCCTTTAAGTCCATAAAGAACAAATGCATTTGTTTGGCCAATTGTTGTCCAACGCACAACTTCATGTAATTGTCTTTTGCCCAAGGCTGCACATGATGAGTAGCAGCCAGCACAGGCACAGATCATACTGATGCACACAGACCTGGCAGGCAGAGATGGTGAATCTCAGAGAGGATCAAATAATGAAATGAGGGCACGAGTGAGAGATGAGAATTAGAAGGAAGGAGAGCTCGGAGTAGTGAAAAACAGAACACTGGCCCTGCTCCTTGTTTCTCGACAAAAACAAATAGTTATCCACAGCGTCCTCGAAAAAGGGAAAATGTGTTTGAGATTATTTGCTCGATATTTAGCCTTATGAGTAAATCATACGGTTTGTGGTTCATTATATTTTTCAGATGGCACAAGTGATTATTCTGCAAATTTGATTTATTTTTCATAAATCTTTCTGAGCCCAGCCAGTAGAACTAACCATTATAAATATACGCTAGATCAAATTATGAGATGCACTAACAGTCCAGTGTTAAAGATTTGTGTTCTCAAAACATGTTCAAAGTTTGTTGATTTTGGACAGCAATGGTGTGTTATGGGTTGTATGAAGTTGTTTATATCCTCAAGGAGAAATGTGTGCAAACCCACGTTATAGATGATTAATTTCCAAAGCGTTTCTATGTTCCATCAATACACTGAAACCCCCCCACAGAGAAAAGTCATCCCAAAAATACAGACATTTTGATGAAAAGCAGTACGTTTGTGAACAAGATATTAGCCTTACTATATCATCAGGTTGGAAGAGTCAGTAAATGCTTATTTACATGTTTGATTTAACTGTATGAGAAAATTGCTATTGCTTGTGTCAAACTTTATTTATACTCATTTTATTTTACCGTGTGGGCACAATCTCTGGACATATCAGCTACCTTTGATTATGAAGCGGAAGCCATTGCACCCTATAAAACAGTTAGCTCCCCCCTTCTCTACGCCTGATAAAAGACGGTGCTGCGGATTTATTTATATCTGCACCACACATAAGATTTCTGATTGGTTGTCTTAAGGAATTTTAAAAAATGAACAGGCACTTTTTCACATAAAAGGGGGGAATAAACTTCTTGAGGTTAGCTACTAAAAGTGGGTAATCCAACTTAGAAACATCATGCATATAACTATAAATCATTTACAAGCAAATTAACCTCACACTCTTTTTCCGGTCATAACAAGTACCATCTACATTTCCATGAGCAAAACATTTTGAATGACAGCTGATTAGTTAATTTTGTTTTTCAGGCTCATGGAGGACCAGACCAAACTCAAGACAAGTTCTCTAAAGCAAAAGGGGCAGGACATAATATTAATGAATGTTGTTTTTTATCGCAGGTGTGTGTGTGTGTGTGTGCGCGTGTGTGTGCACGCGTATGTGTGTGTGTGTGTGTGTGTGCTATTAAGCCATACTGAGGAAGCTTTGCACCTGACATTTGCTCAGCCCCAGCTCATTTTCTGACAAACACACATCCAAGAGTTCAAGAGAGAGATGCCCAGGAGCCTTTGTCCGTCCTCCTTTAACAAAATAGGTAAATGTTTTATGCTATGTGTTGTCCAAGAGCCACAGCCTCTGTCTTTTGTGACCAGGATTATCTTGAAAACACTTACTGTGATGTCACTTGTTGACATCTTGATTTTTAGCCTTTCCAAGTATATATGTTTCCATATATAAATAAAATCATTAAGCAGATTCCGTGTCCTTCAGCGACGGTCACAATAACATTAGAATTCATTGTTTGGTGCCAGTGATTATAGGGGATATTTAATTTGTTTAGGAACTATGGCCATTTTTGGCACTGAAGGACTAGTTTGGGATTAGAACTTTCATTAAAAGAAAGGAGTGTTTTTTTTTTTGCCAGGCAAAATCCCTTATTGGGATTTAGGGATAAAGCTTAAATGTAGCATTAGAGAACAAATGTTTTAAATGAATGAACGTGGGTGTGCCAGTTATTCCTTGTGTGAGTCTCTGTTTTCCTTTCCAGTAAAGGTAAAAAAAAAAAACCTCCCTGCCGGGACTACCTACGTCTCTGTCTGTGTCTACAGAGAAGCACAACTATCCATAGAATATGTCAACCTCCCTTTTCTAACCGTCTTTATTTTTTGACGCCCGACAGAAAACAATTCCATCACCATTTACTCTTCGGTCTCCATTGGTCAAAACTGCATTGGTTCATTCTCCGCCTTATTATTATCCAATCAGCTCTCCATTGGAAACCAGTGACCCAGCAATTATAATCATCTGCTAATTAATCTCCTCTTCTCGCCGCTCCTCTCTTCCTACCATCCTTGTTTCCAATTTGTGCTACTCAGCCCAGATCCCACCTCTTCCCTTTGCTGTTTCCATTCTGTCCTCTCCCCCAATCCCTATTCTGGGTTCTTCTTTTGTCTCATCTTACCTTTCTTTTTAGTTTTGGTTCACTCTAGATGGCGATGGCAAGAAAGAAGGGAACAGAGAAGGAGGAGGAGAGAAAAGGAGGAGGGAAGATGCGTGTATAATTGGCTTTTAAAGGTGTGACAGAGAGAGGAGGGGAAGGGGGTTTGTGAGCATGTACTGTGTGATTGTCTGTGTGTGCATGTGTGAGTACTTGTGTGTGTGTGTGTGTGTGTGTGTGTGTGTGTGTGTGTGTTTGTGTGTGTGAATTTACTGAGGAGCACTGAAATAGACAGCAAAGAAATAGAACGGAAATGCATATGCGCTTGTGACTGTACGTGTGAGTGTGTGTCTATGAGTGTGTCGGGTGTGTCTTGGTAGTGGATGCAGGAGCAACCACCACAAGTTTTTTTTTTTTTTTTCCTGTGTGTGTAAGGGAGAGGAGATGAGGTTTATAATTGGGCAGATTTGCCTCCGACGGAGATAATACCCCCTGGGGAATGAGGAGAGGAGGAGCAAAAGGAGAGAGGGACAGAAATAAGCAGGAAGAACAGAACAACCAAATGAAGATAGGGAGGGAGGGCATGAGAGAGGCAAGTGAAGATAGAGTAAGGAAAAGCAAAATGGGAAGTAAAGAGGGTTACAGAGAGGTGACAGAGAGGAAGAATGAAAAACAGTGTGAGGCAAACTCTTACCCTGGATTTGTTTTAGAGAAGTGGAAGTGGGGCTGGGACGAGAAGACTGCGGAGGAAATCGGAGGATGTAGTGACTGACAGGTGGAACAATAGGGAGAGTGGCGAGGGGAAGAGACGGTGACGCAAAAGAAACTTCCTAAACACTGTCAGTGTCACATTTAATCAATAGAAAGGTCAATTTTTTCACATTTTGAAAATGCAATAAAAAAGTCCAAAGAGGATCGTGCGATCCCGTCCACTGAATTTGTGTTGATGGATCTTTTTTTTTTTTTTTTTTCACGAGCAAACAGACCTGGAGGACCAAATGAGAAATTACATAAATATGTATGTCTTCAACATTGACACATTGATGATAAAGTGTTAATGAAAACCGGCGTGTTCATGCTTTAATCAAAGCAGGCTTCAGGGGCTAATGTGTCTTCAAAATACCTAAAGGTCTTTGAGGTTCCTCGCCGGGTTTTGATCTGCCACCCATCGGTGTTCTTCCTCCCCGACCTTCTGTGAGGGACTCAGAGGATTTGTTTCAGGTAATTGCTTCTGTGCCTGTGTTATCTAGTTTCTGTTGAATTTGCATCTTATAAATCGCAACGAAATTGAGTCCAGGTTATTTCCCCAAACAGTGCCCCACCCCCAACCCCTGCCCGAAAAAAAAAAAAAAAAAAAAAAGGGTTTCAACTGTGTGACCACATGTGCTTCAATCAATAAAACTGCCTTCTGGCGTAACTTATGCTGAAGAGATTTTCCTTCAATATTTATGCTGTCATATTAGCAAGTGTCCAACAAGTCACAAGAGATGCACACACAAACATTTTCATAATGCCAATCAATATGACAATTTTTTAAATAAATGCGGGTTCTTTTGGCTCGTCTCTAAAAATTACCCGTGCAATTTTACTCATGGTGCAGTGTGCAATGGAAACCTGAAAGTCTATATGACATCAAATGAATGTTTTATTTTTTCAGTAAGGTAGGTTATGGAAATTATATGAGCTATTGGTGACATTCATTTTGAACATTTGGGGCTGTGATTTCCTGCGTACAGTCTCAGTGAGCACATCAAACACAGGGATGGTTTGAGAACGTGATAAAATTCAATATTCTGTTACTTGTCTAACCTTGCAAAAAAGATCTACACTGCCCCGGATAACTGGATGAGGTCACGTTTGAATTTCAGTATAATATTTACCTCTCTAAATTTTGTAAACTGAATGATGTACGAAATTATGATTTATTTACTTTTCTTTTTTGCACTTGTCTTCCCATTATGTATTTCTGCTTTGCTTTGGTGCACGCTCTTAACATCCATCTTGTTGACTCCCAACAGGACTGATTTTACAATGGTTTATAAATAGACAGAACTGCAAAGCATTGTGGAATATCTATTTTTAACCCGCTTTCAGTTCCAACTCCAAAGTAGACAGAATAAATACAATTTTATTCTTAGCCTTAAATTGACATGTGTGACATTTTTAAAATGAATTACTATTCCTGATAACACAAATTTATATCCCAATTGCACGTACGTGCGCGCGCACACACACACACACACACAATACAGTGGTACTTTATGTACATATTTGTCAATCATGCAATACTCTGTGGAGAACTCTAGATGATGGACAAACGCATGTATAGAGTTCAAAGGTGCTCTCCCATAACACTGACAATGTTTTATATGTATATATAAGACATATCCACAGTTCAAGTGTGTGTGTGTGTGTGTGTCTGTACATCATTTACACAAGCAAAGACTGACTGAAAGCTAGCTAGGGGGTCAAAAAAAATCTACTGCCTGGCATCCAGTCAAATTTAGTGAAGAAAGTTCATGTGGCACATTTTGATATTTCAAACTAAATAAGTAGAGAACCAGTAATTTTATAGATTTTTAAATTGTGGATTAACATTGCACTTGTGTGGGAGCAGGGAGATGGTTGTGTTGTGTGTCTAAGTGGGCTGAAATTTTACATTATTATGTAATATCACAATACTGTATAATATAAAGCACATTTCGGTTAGATTATTTATTTATGAATTTCAATATAAGAGCTGTGGAAGGAGCTGTAAGGCAGATAAAATTGTCACTTGCTCGATGAAACTCTGCAGTGCAATAACATTTTGGCATCATTTATGACTGAGTTTCTTCAGGTTGTACACCTTGAGCAGTTCTTCATAATGATGGAAAATATCCGGGTGGTTATATATCAGTACATCCATACAATGCCTGAGCACTTTTGAGTCCTGTATGAATGCTCTGTAATGTTCGAACAAATTAGGTCAGGGTAACTCTTGTAGGTCGTGTATACTTTTGTATCCCTTGATAATTCCTTATTTATCTCAATAGTTTGTGATTTTTTTTCAATAATGACTCATAAGTATATCACTTTCTCAAACTTGAACATCTCTTTCTTTGCCGCTGGAACAGCCAGTGACTTAAACAACAAGTGCTGGGCTTCAATCGGACGCTGCAGTTGGAAAGCCACTTCCTTTCTGCACAAACATTAATTCTTCTTCAAGATGAGATTAACATCAGAGGAGGTCTTTGTCTGTCAGCACAGTCCAAAGTAGACCATCTTGTTTATTTAATTATGAGGAAATTTGAGAAACTAACAGTACACCAGTACGGTACTGACAGCAGACCAGTGTTATGGCTCTATGCACACACATGCGTGCACATACACACAACAGAACATTACACAGCCCAATCAAGTTATGTACCTTTGCTCAAAATGTAAAACGCAAATGACTGCTAGATTATGTATAAATATCTCTTTTAAAAAAGGAAATACCGCTGATGTGTTGGCCTCATATAAATTTACTGGATTGCATATTCGCTTGGCAGTGTGTGCAGAGAACGCTTCAGAGTTAAACGCCTGGAACGGGCCGGGCCGCACACATTGAAATACAAAATGTTTCACATCTCCTGTCTCATGTTAAATTCATTGACAAAAACATGGGCTTGCACTTCAGTAAGTGCTATTTATTCATGGATTAGCACACGTTTGCGGCTCTACAACATGTTTTACAATCATAGGAATAGAAAACAGAGACACTGAAGGAGATAGTAAACAGTGAAAATGCAGAGTCTGATGAGGTCAGGCTGTTTCACAATGCTCAATTTATTGCTGTTTAAATGACTACATTTCAAATTGGCTGGTTAATTGATGCGGGTAATATATTATGTGATGAGGAAAAACTGTTTTTCACCCTTTACCAGAAAAGCATTTGAATTACCAAACTCAAGTCTACCACAACAAGCAATTCGTACTTGGTGGCAGGATTTATTGGACACAAAGATGTTATCTTCTGTTCATTTTTTTTTTTTTTTTTTTTATAATTTATGGGACTTTTTGTTATGGTGCACATACCTCGGGGAAGTTGCCCTCCCAACAGTAGTTGGAGTCCATCTGGGTAGAGTAGTGCATGATGGGAGGAATGCCAGCCATCTTGTTTTTGCAAGCCTTTTTAGAACTGCAGAACAACATCTTAAAACAACATCTAATCTCAATCAGTCTGCACTGCAGATATAATAAACTCAACTCAAACAAGTTACACCTACCGCAGAAATGATTTCGGCCACCTGCTTCTTTCTTTCATGTTTCATGTAATTTTGTCAACGCTTTAGGCTCTAGCGAAATTTCTGAATCGTTTCCAAATAATAGTGAGCAACACATCCATGGTTCTGCTGTATCATGTTACAAGTCCTTATAGACCAAATGTTTTCCCAGTCCATGTACAATTTCATCTATTGAGCAGAATAACAATAGCAGAGTCATAAAGTCATCCCCTCAAAAAGTTCTGGCCCTGTATCAAGTCCCCGAAGGCGTGTGTTTGTGTGTGTTTATGAGTGTTTGTCAATTAATGTTTGCACTGGAAGCTCACAGGTTTACTGTAGGCCAATATTGAAGGGAAAATGGACAAGTCCCGATCCTCTGCGACACACACTGACCCACACATGCACCCATGTCTGCACACGCACGCGCACAAACACACATAAACACAAACACAAATACAGAGCACCTACACACTCGCAGGCATCCACAGAGGGGCCTGTCTGGCTATGTCCCTGCGGCCTCATTATCACCACTGGCTTTGTCCTCAGCTTGCCTCCTTACACACACACTTACTTTTGCTCACAGATGCACACACACACACACACACACACACACACACACACACCAGCCCCCATCTCCCCACAGTGTGCACTCCATCCCAGCACATACATATTAATGCTTGGACAGGGGGTGGAGGGACTAAAAGAGAGTACGGGTAAAAGATTGGGTGGAGGGAAGGAAAAAGGATTGAGTGACAGAAATGGAAAGGGGAGCAACCGAAGTGTGTAGCAGAAATCAATTCTGCAAAAAACTGCAAAGCTCATTATAAAGAAAACTTCTGCCCGTGCCAAATTCATTTGGGTAATAAGTTCTGATAAGGGGAGGACGTGACTACCACTCTACCCAAACTACTGGTGATGAGAGTGAGTCGAAAATTATATGCACAACAGAGGAGTGACTTCAGTGGAGAAGGAGAAAATATTCACTAGGATTAATCAAAATGTTCAGCTGCTAATTTGCCTGAAGTTCCACTTTAGACATGAACTGAACTGAGACAGACCAAACTGATTTGTTAATAAGGGAATAGAAAAGGTGAAGAAAATTAGCTTTTTAATGGAATACTTAAAGAACTTCATTTGACAAATAATTAAGAAAAAAATGGGTCTACCTGTGGTATGACAACTTTTGTTTCACAATGTTTGTAGAAAAAAACATTTCTTCTGTTAGTCTTTCAGTCTGTCTCTGTTTGTCTCAGTCTGCCAGAATGTGTCTTGGCAGGTCTCTGGATCCATCATTATTGACTGTCAAATCTCTATAAATGATTTAACGAGTGTAGTGTGTATGTGTGTGTATGTGTGTGTGTGTGTGTGTATGTGTGTGTGTGTGTGTGTGTGTGTGTGTGTGTGTGTGTGTGTGTGTGTGTGTGTGTGTGTGTGTGTGTGTGTGTGTGTGTGCGTGTGCCTATAGAGCCAGAGGCTATCTTGTCCAGTAGTAGACAGAGGCAGCACAGAGGCCTACAAACCCCAGAGCCAACTCAGCATACACCTCATTCACATGATGAGACCAACACTCACAGAGCTTTGTGTGTGTGTGTTTTTGTGTGTTTTTGTGTGTTTTTGTGTGCGCGTGTATTTGTGTACATGTCTTGCATGCATACATTCATTATTTGTGTATTTGCATGCATTTTGTCCAATGTAAATGCCTAAAACAGTCACATGGTGGAGGGGTCCCATCCCATTTAGGAATGAAAAGCTAAATTCTGCAGCAAAACATAGAATACTTATAAATATTGATACATAAATACATTAAGGTAAGTGGATTTATTATTCGAATAATTTCAAAAACAGCAATACTCCGTAAGTGTTTGAAGTTGGGTTCATGGTAACTTCACTGGCAACACCCTCTCAAACTATCAGTCTATTCACCAACCTGCACAGTGACCAGGAACACCAAACTTCTTCATTAGTTCCCTTTAATTAGGTGCCTCACACAGGGCAAATAAAGTATACTGCTTATGACGAGTGAAAAAAAGTGGGCCAGCAGTGAGACCCACTTTAAAGGAGAAAATATAATGCTTGAAATGCACTTTCAAGTTGCTGATACCATGTCCTCTGACTTCTGTTAATACAGCTTGGATACTTACTCCAAACAAACTTATTGGCCATGCTAGATAGTAGTAGAAAAAAGGAATATATATATAGGCAATGTTCTTCTTTCCACATGTTAAATGTGTTATCTCTAGTTTACTGAAGTTTTGAGAGTAATTGCCAGTAATTATTCTTGAGATTTACAAAAAATATTTTTTATTGGAGGAAATATTGCCAAACATACCTTCCTGCAATTTTGAAACAACGCAGAAGTACAATCTGGGCCTTACTGGTGAGACAAACTGTGAGGACGAAATATTCCCTCGAAGAGATTTGTTAACAAACACTCAAAATCTTATAAAAGTGTTGATTTTAGCATTGTTAGTGTGTAAAATCTTTGATCTTTGAGATCATAAGTAATAACAGTAAGTAATAAGTAATAATGATCGGTGTATACAGTATGTTGGATGATCAAAAACAGACATTAGCAGTCAATTAAACGTCAAGTGAGCCGCAATACGAGGTGGGCTGAGAGTCACAGGCTGCAGACGGGAACAAAGATGGAGAGAATCCATGCAGAAAAGGCCTGGTGTTGTGAGGCATCAAGAAGATGAGCATGTGATGTGAAGGAGTAGGAGGGGAAGAAGGTCACAGAGGGGCACAATGGAGGTTTGCTTACAGTTGACACACCGAACATAGAGTGTGGGGGGAGTCTGTGTGTGTGTGTGTGTGTGTGTGTGAGGGGGGGGGGGGGTGGCGGACACAACCCCCCCCAGTTTCAGATTACCCCTTTGCCCGG